>CAUYSK010046399.1:0-44927 GCA_963575035.1 Avahi laniger
AGCCAAGATATGGAATTAACCTAATTGTTCATCAATGGATAAATGGATAAAGATTGTGATATATATACACAATGGAATATTATATAGCCACAAAAAGAATGAAATTCTGCCATTTGCAACAACATGGATGGAACCGGAGAACATTATGTTAAGTGAAATAAACCAAGCACAGAAAGACAAATCTTTCATATTCTCAGTCATATGTGGGAGCTAAATATTAAAAACAATTGATCTCATGGAGACAGAGAGTAGAACGATGGTTACCAGAGGCTGGAAAGGGCAGCTGGTGTGGAGTGGGGAGAATAGAGTGGGTTAATCAGTGCAAAAATATGGTTAAATGGTTAGATAGAATGAACACTATTTGATAGCACAACAAAGTGACTATAATCAACAATAAGTCAGGGTACACTTTAAAATAACTAAAAGAGTAGAATCGGAATGTTCGTAACACAAAGAAATGTTAAATGTCTGAGGTAATGGATACCCCAATTACCTGATTTGATTAATTCACATTGTGTGCTTGCATCAAAACATCACATGCACCCTATAAACATATGAAACTATTATGTATCCACAATAATTAAAAATTTAAAATAAAAAAAATAATTTGAGAAGAGTGGAGAAGATGTAATCATTGAGAAGAAAATGAGCCGAGTATAGACATGCAGATTCTACACTTCCATCTGAGGGTCTATCTGACGGAGGTTGAGGAGAGTCTATCTGATGGTGGTTGAGGAGGGTCTATCTGATGGAGGTTGAGGAGGGTCTACCTGATGGAGGTTGAGGAGGGTCTACCTGATGGAGGTTGAGGAGGGTCTATCTGATGGTGGTTGAGGAGGGTCTATCTGATGGAGGTTGAGGAGGGTCTATCTGATGGAAGTTGAGGAGGGTCTATCTGATGGAGGTTGTGACAATGAATCTGAAGCTAGCAGCACTAGGCCACTTGGTCTTTCCAATTTAGAGAAAATTCTCTTTCTCACCTCAGATCAGATGAATAGAAAATACACATGAATAATTATTTTATAATTTATTTATTTTATGATTTATTCCTATCTTTTTCTTTCAGCATCCAACACTTTAACTCATCTGAATTTATTTTGTACATCGTACATGTTAGAAATCTAACTGTTGCTCTTTACAATTTTCTTAGGACAGTTAATTAACCAGTCAAAACTTTCCCCCATGATTTAAATGCCATCTTATCACCACCATCTTAAATTATTTTCTGTTCTGACATATGTTGTGTGGCTTTCTCTTCTATTTCACTGAATCATAGCTTCTTCTGTGACAGTATCTCTCTGTTGTGTTGAGATGACATGTTTTAATACATAGTAGAACAAGGCCTTTTTTTTATTATTTTTCTTGTGCAAATTTTTCTGAGGTATCACTACCCATTTATTTTTTCCAGAAGAACTTTGAATAATGTTATACAATTTCAAATATCTTCCATCAGAATTTTTATTACAGTTGCATTCTACTCTTTTTTGGGGAGGGGGCAAAGGATACCTCTTTGTAACAAAGAGTCCTTCTACCCAGAAATCTCATATAAATTTTCATATATTAATGGTTCTTTTTATGTCCCTCAATTAAAAATATTTTTTTTGTTTTTTACAAATTGCATTTCTAGGACTTTATTACTTTGTTCATGTTGGGTTTTTTGAATCATATTAAAAAGTTTCTCTTATAATGTTTTACATTATTAATGCTATACATTATACTAAAATGTATATGTAATAATGTATGCATAGTTTAAAAAATAACTATGAAATAACATACATGTGCCCACTATTCTAAGAAATAAAACATCACTGTACTATTGGAGCACTTTGTATCTCCATCCACATTGACTTCTTCTCCTTTCCCCATCAAAAAAAAAAAAAAGATATTATCCTGAATTTTACATTAAACATTCTCTTTATTTTTATTTTTTTATTTGTAGTTATAAATATATAACATATGTATCCCAAAACAATATATCCTTTAGTTTTTCTTGGTTTCCATTATATACATGCAGATGGAGTATTTTTTAGTATATGATTTGCCTTTGTCATTCAACATTGTTTTGATATTCATCCATGTTGGCCCACATAGTTGTATTTCATCTACATTTCGTGAATATATCTTTATTTATCCCACCATTCCACAGTAGATGGACACTAGGGCTGTGTCCAGATGGGGCTATTTTAGAACATAGCTCATAAGAATATTTTTGTACATTTGATTGAACATATATAAGATTTCTCTAAGGTACACTTTGTAATAGGATATGGAAACTGAAGGGCATATCTGTCTTCAGCTATACTGAGTAATGCCAAATGTTTTTGAAAGTGGTGGCAGCAAGTTTATTTTCCCCCAAGCAATGTTCTGAAAGTTTCCACTTCTCTACATCTATATAAATACTTGGTATTACCTGGTTTTAAAGTTCTAGATCATCTGGTAAGTGTGAAATGATACTTCCTTGAGGTTTTATTTGCTTTTACCTACTTACTAAAAAGGCTGAGCATCTTTTAATGTTTGTTGGACATGATTGTCCTTGTTGATCTGTAGAGGTTCTTGATAGTGATCCTTTTATTGACTATATGTGTTATAAAAGAAAATCTGTCAGTTTGTGTCTTGCCTTTTTTTTTAATATTACCTTTGGAGATAGAGCAGTTCTTAATTTTAATGTAGTCAAATTTATCAGAGTTTTTCATCTCTCATGTGGGAGAAAGAGAGAGAAAGACAAACAGTATCAGACATCAGATACTGTTGGTGCCGTGATCATATCCTACTAATGTTTACTGCAAAACACTTGCTACTTTACCTAAATGCTGTGGGGGCAAATGTCGTCTCCACATAGAGCAAGCAAGAAGAGCCAGAGAGTTAATGCCCTAAAACACCCTGTTCTACTAGAACTTCAAAACCTATCTCAAACACTAAAAACCCCAGTGATAATGATGATGATGACGATGATGGTGATGGTGATTTCTAACCCATTATGGATTGATACTATCATAAAATACAATAAAAATTAATTACTACGAAAGTAAAATTTAAAAGTAAAAGTGAAATTAAAGTGCAAAAAAAGTAACCTCCTCCTTTTTGTCTTGTTATGGATCAGAAGGAATTAATAAGTCAGTGCTTGTCCTTAAACCACACTTGGAATGACACTGTTCCAAAACCCAGTTCTTCTCGTGGTAATTTTCTCCATAGCACATCTTACGTTGGCTTCCTTCCCTTGCCCATCTCCCTTTCCTTCTCCCTTACCAGTGTGCACGGAGACCACCTCCTAAATAAAATACTTCCATTTGAATCCTTATCGTGGGGTCTGCTTCTGAATAATCCCAAAGAAAAGAGTCTTAATTAAGAAACACTTTCTGTACCTTGAGGTTGTAAGAATATCTTCTTAAATTTTCATCAAAAGTTTTAAGGGCACACCTTTAATAAAATGTCCTCAACTCATTTACATTTGTGTTTTTATGTACAATGTGAAGAAGGAATTTAATTTCAATTCTTCCTTCCTATCCTAGAAACACTTCTTGGAAAAAAAAATTTTAATTACTCGATTGATATGCCATGTTACCCTTATCTTCTATCACATTTCTATATACATACAGATATATTTCTAAGTTCTACTTTGTTCAATTGTTCTCTTAGACTACCCGTGTCAACACCACACCTTCTTAATTAATAGTGATGTGTTAAGTCTTGATATTTGGTACAGCAAGGCCTATAACTTTGTACTTCATGTTCAGGACTGTCTTAGCTATTCTTACCTTTTCTATATGTGTGTGTGTGTGTGTGTGTGTGTGTATTTTAGGACCAGCTTGTACCTATTTAAAAAATGTTTTATTTTTATATTGGAATTGCATGTATTATAGATCAATTGACAGATAATATTATGTCCTTATGATATTAGCTTTTCCCATCCATGAGCATGGTATAGTCTTATTTAGGCCTTGTTTAATGTCTTTTAGTGCTCTATACATTTATACATGCATC
The DNA here is from genome assembly GCA_963575035.1 of Avahi laniger. Classification (NCBI taxonomy): domain Eukaryota; kingdom Metazoa; phylum Chordata; class Mammalia; order Primates; family Indriidae; genus Avahi; species Avahi laniger. Next base: position 3,982 of record CAUYSK010046399.1, read on the forward strand.
CTGAAAACTTTTGATAAATATTCTACTAAATATCTTATATTTTTATTGCTATTGTAAATGGTGTCTTTAAGAAAATACCATATACTTGTGAGGTAAATAGAAATTCAATTGACTTTTTAATGTTGATATCTTGGCACACGTGCTATATTCTCCTATTAGTTTTAATAATTTGTGTGCAGATTTCTTTGGATTATCTATGTAGAAAATTGTAGCATCTCTAGTTAATAATAGTTTTGTTCTTTTCCAATCTTTTAACTCCATTTTATTTTCTTACTTCAACTAAGGCCACCAATACAATATTTAATGGAAATAATGATAGGTATATATCCTGTTCCAATTTTAAAGATAATGATGCTTTAATTTCATCCTTGAATATGGTGTTTATAGGTTTTTTGTAGTTATCCTTCCTCAGGTTAAGGAGGTCCTTTTATTTCTGGTATATAAGGATATTTTGTTTTAAAATCATGCTGAGTTTTAACTGATGCTTTTTCTATATCTATCATAGTAATGATATGTTTTTCCCCTCTCTTAGTATGTTGATGTAGCAAATTACATAAATGGATTTACTAAAGTTAAATCAATATTGATTTCTTGAAATAAAACAATTTTTTTCTATTTGCATATATTTTTGGATTGTTTGCTAATATTTTATTTAGGGTGTTTGCATCTGCTTTCTTTTTTCTCATAATAAGTTTGTCTGGTTTTGACATCGAGGTTACAGTCCTGTCATAAATTGTGGGGGGAAGTGTTCTTTCCTTCTCCTCTCTCAGAAAGCGTATAGGTAAGATTGGGATTACAAATTCCGTAAATGTTTTTCTGATTGCACTTGTAAAATCACCTGGGACTGATGTTTTCTTTATTGGAAAAGTAAGTTTTTAAGTACTGATTCTATTTCTTTATTTGTTGTAGAACTATATAGCAATTTTTTTTCTTTGAGTTACGTTTATTTAATTCATATTTTACCAGAATTTCTCACTATCATCTAAATTTCAAATTTATTGGTATAAAATTATATATAGCATCCTCATTTTATCTTTATTATTGTGAAATAAGCACCACACAAGTGCATAATACAAATAATCATCTCATTAATTTATCAGTAGTCAACTTTATACCATGACCTCGTTTTTCTTTATAGTTTTCATTCCTTAAGCACACATCCCTAAGCACAATAGAATTTGTTATTAAATAAATAAAATAAGTAAAGTAAATAGTGCTAAACTCTTCTATAAAGATCAGTTTGGGAGAACCCAAACCTTTACAACGTTAACTTTCATTCCATGAGCATATTCTACCCCAGCATTTATTTAGATATTCTCAACAAGCATGCATATTAGTGTTTTTTTTTTAAATCTTCTTTCTTGCTGTAATTCTGAGGAGGTATTTGCTTTGCATTATCAGATTAGTCCCTTTTAATAAGAATGAAAGCATTTTTTCATCTGTCAGTAACCTTTCTTTTTTGCAACTTAATAAGTAGTGGTATGTGATGGTCTGGTTCAGGGGGTCATTCTGCTAATGACTACATGAGTCCCTGTTTCAAATATTTCCAACTCAGAGGGAAAGTGAGAACTTAGATATACTTATGCATTATGTAGCTGGGTTAGAGGTCTGCTTGTCTTATAGGGGAGTGGTATGAGGAGCCATTAAGGGAGGGAAATAATTAGGCAGCAGGCAGATTCTCTGCAGAGAGAGAGCTTTCTAGATGTTTTGAAAGACTGCCTAAAGTTAGTTACGAGGAAAACTGCCCCTCCCTTTATTGGGAGCACCTCCTTCCAATGACAGCCTTGCATTAAAACCCCCTGCTTTCCTTATTAGCCGTGTGCCCTGGATGCAGACTTGGGGAGCTCTGGTCCTCTGCACCATGAACTAGGAAATAATAATGCCCATGACACCAACCCCTCCCTATCCTGCACTCCCAGCTCACCCCTCCCTTCAGTGCAAGGCAGTCAGAGTTAGGGGTATGAATGAAGTTGGCTTTGGAAATCTCTTCCTCTTGTGCCACAGGGGGATTTCTTTCCAAGCCATCTCAGCTCAGTCATCTCTTTCCCACTTAGGTCTCCCTCCCCCACGATGCTTTGCATTCATTCTTCTGGTGTGAGCTCAGCATCCTTTTATAGATCTCAGGGCAGCTGTAAGGTGTTTTTCTTTATATTTCTTTAGAAAGATAGTTTAAGAAGAGTGATCAGATTGCCATCCTGAATCAAAACTCTTATTTTCACCATTTAGACATAGGAGGCAGTATTGTGCATAACTAAGACCATGGATTGAAGCCAGACTGCCTGGGTTTATGTCCTGTCCCCAACACTTGTTTGCTGGAAGACGCTGGCAAGTTGCTTAAAGTCTCTGTGCCTCATTTTCCTTACTTTAAAATGAGGATAAAAATACTGCCTACTTCATAGGTCTTTGTGGGGATTTAACATGTTAATATGCATAAAATGCTTAGCAAGGTGTCTGGCACAAAGTAAATACTCCATGTGTTTGCTCCTCCCCCTGGTCTCATTGCATTCTCTGAAAATGGCTCTAGGGTAGTCTGGAGATCACTAATTTGATTTTTTTGCAGAGCCAATTAGGATTGTTACTATTTCCAGTGGTGTCCTTACCTCCGTCTGTTCTTTCTGAATGATGTTATTGCTAATCATAGCAGCCGTGTCTTTTCATGGCTTACTGAGGATGTTAAATAGCTTTCTACAATCATCTTCTGACTTCTATGGTAAATAATTTTAAAATCTATTTTGTCTCCAAGGACTCAGGATTCATTCATTCCATAACATATTTATTGTGTGCTTATTTATCTACCTGGCACTGTTCTAAGTGCTTGGGAAGTAGCAGTAAACAGAAAGGAAAATTCTTGTCTCTTTGGAGTGCATTCTAGTGGGAGAAGACAGAGAATAAAAGGTATAATGAAATATGCAGCATGTCAGATGATAATCGCTAAGGAGATGCACGAAGCAAGAAAGAGGGAGGAAGAGTGTGGTGTGGGAGGCTTCCGATTTTTAATAGAATGGTCTGAGAAGAGCTCCCTGAAAAGTGACATTTGAATAAAGAAGGAGCAGAAGGAACCAGCCCTGCTTATGTGGCAGAAGATCAGTCTAGCCAGAGGGAACAGCGAAAGCAAAGGCCCTGGGGCAGGGACACACCTGATATATTGGAGGAGAACAATGGCTGAATTTGTGCAGTGAGGCAGAAGTAGAAGGAGTTGAGGTCAGAGGCTCAAACAAAAGTGGAATTCAGGTCACCTGGGGCCTTGTGAGCCAATGTAAGGCCTTGGGTTTTTCATCTCAGGGACGTGAGAAGCCATCAGAGGCTCAGAAGCAGAGGGGTCATACAATTTGCCTTATGGTTGAACGAGAGCATCCTGCTTGCTATGTTGAGAAAAGAAAGCAGGGGCCAGGGCTGAAGACGAAATGTCATTTAGGAGACTGCAGCAGCAATCCAGGCTGGAAAGCATGGTGGCTCGGACCAGTGTAGGCAGTGAGAAATGGCCAAAGTCTTGATATATATTGAGAGAAGGATGGAGATATATGCTAATGGACCAGCTGTGGGGAGCAATCAGGGCTGATGCCCTGGACAAAGCCAGGAGGTGCCAATCGCAGACAACAAAAGGTGACGGATTTTCTTTGGAGTTGTGGCATCCAGGGCCTCAGGTTTGACGAAAGCGAGGAGTCAAGGTTTTTGGCTTGAGCCACTAATAAAATGATGTTACCATTAACTGAGACGGAGAAGACAGTGGGATGAATGAGTTTGGTGGTAGTTGAGGGATGACTAGGAGCTCAGTCTGGAATTGTCTAATTCCAGAGGCTGATTGGCAATCCAGGTGGAGAAGTTGAAGAGAAGGTTGGATAAATGACTCTGGAGGGCTGGCGAGAGGTCTGGCCTGGTGATAGCAACTGGGGAAATTATTAGCATATAGATAGATTTCAAAGCCAAGGGACTGGAGGAAATAATTGGGGAAATGAATGTGGATCCAGGGTCAGCAAACTATGGCCCTCAGGCCAAATCCAACCAGCTGCCTGTTTTTGTAAATAAATTTTATTGGAACACTGCCATATTCATTTGTTTATCTATTGTCTCTGGCTGCTTTCCTGCTACAAGTAGGCAGAGTTGAACAGCTGATAGATTGTCTAGTCTACAAAGCCTATGTTTTAAGATCTGGCCAGCCTCTGGTATAGAGATAAAGGAAAAGAGTCCCCAAAAGTGAGCCAATAAGGTTGAGATGTTTACAAGGAACCAGCAAAAAAGACCAAAGAGGAGAAGCCACTGAGGAAGGAGAAAACCTAGAAATGTGTGATGTCCTGGAAGCCAAGTGCAAAAAGTGTTTTTAGGAGGATTTAACAGCCAACTGTGGCACGTGTTGCCAATGGGTTAAGTAGGAAGATCTAACTCTCTGAGTAACAATTATTGGATTTGGTTACGTGAAAGTCACAGATGACCTTGAAAGAATTGTTTTGGTGGAATGTTAGGGATCTGAGTTACTTTGGATGATGGGCTCAAGAGAAAATAGGAGAAAGAATGGGTATATACAGAAGGGGGGATGGGATAGCTGAGGTGAGAAGGTAGCACTGGGTGTTTTGGGTTTTGTTTTTTAGAGATGAGAGAAATGCAGCTGTGTGGAAGGTGATAAATATGATCAGTTATAGGGGAAAATTTGATGCAGGGTAGAAAGGGGACAATTGCTAGAGCAATGACCTTTAGCAAGAAAAAGGAAGTAGGATTTGGTGCATTAAGTGGAGAAATTGGCCTTGTTTAGAAAACAAATGATTCATCCATAGAAAAGGGGGAAGGTTCAAATATGTGGGCAAGGTGAGCAGAGCTAGAGGGAGTCTCTTTGGCTTCAGTTTTCTCAGTCAGTTAAGCACCAAGGTCATCAACTGAGCATGAGGACAGGCGAAGGTGCTGGAAGTCTGAAAACAGGGGAGAAATATTTTCTGGGAGACTAGAAGTATGAATGGATCAGGGAAACACAGTATTACTGGGCAATTTTAAAAGCCTGCTCCAGTGGTGCTTCTGGCTTCAAAGTGAGAGTGTGTAGTAGGCTACAACAGAGAAGACCTGGAATAGGCAAGAAATCAGATGGAATCAGGATTGTGAATACCTGGAAATGAGAATGGAGCCAAGATATTGGGGGAGTATACCAGGGAGTGGTTACAGTGGCCAGCCAAGGAGTTCAGGCTGGTATCGAAGGGAGTGAGCACAATGAATGGGTAGCAGGTGCTAGTGGGTTGAATTTTTGGAGCTATAGTACTGGAAGGAATACACTGAAAAGAGAGATGTGGTCAGAGTGAGATGTTTGAAACTGAGATTACAGATGAGTTAAAGGTTATTTAAAAATGGTCCCTTGGCCACAGAAAACAGAAATTTTGCATCAATCTCTGGTTTGCTTTTCCTAAACATCCTCAAACAAAAAGCTGTCTGCTATATCTGATGTTGGCCACATATCACTTAGCACAGCTCTTGTCAGAGAGTAGATTAAGTGTTTTACGTACAGACTTTCATGCAGTATAGCCTTTTTAAAGAGACTGGTAGTATTATCAACTCCATTTTATGGATGGGGGCACTAAAGTGTACAGGGTGCAAGTTATTTAACCAAGGTTGCATAACAAAGCAGTGAAGGAAGCCTGGATATAGCTAAGATCCTTCTGTTTCAAAAGTATTTTCTGAAACACCCCTTTCTTTCACCACCTGGTAAGACATGTGGGTCCAGAAGGTGGAAAGGTAGTCATGGTATCTGTCAGTGGCAAAGTCAGGATGTCTCAGCCCAGACCAAGGCTCTTTCTACCCACTACATTGCCACTCAATGGGTCAAGATATCCTTTTCAATGAAGTAGACTCTGTCCTTTGATTTAATTAGGTCTTTTCTCTCTCTCTCTCATCGTGAAAAGACTTCTTGGCGAAAGATTCCTTTTTTTGTCTTATCTTCTAATTCTGTGCTGCTTTTCCACTCTTTTATTCTTTATAATTCTTTAATGAATCCACATTTTCCCTTTCCAAAATTTCATTTCTTCTATCTAACAGCATGGAACTTTCCATCCTTTTGACAGAGTTCTACAACAAAGGTTAATTACTTTATAATTTCATTCTCTTAAAAAAAACACACACACACACTAAACTTGCTAATTTTAACTGTGCTTCTTGTCAGTGGGTTCATGCAAATTCACTGTAATTAAACCAGATGTTTTCTTGTGCCTTAAAGTCAGGTGGTAATTTAAGGGAAATTTTCATTTCAACACAAAAGAGGACAGAGTGTTATCATGGGAAGTTTTCTCCTCTCATTTCCTCTCCTCTCCTCTCTTCTCTTTCTCTCCATTTCCATATGTGAAAAGTGGGGTCAATAATGGTGAACTTTGGGAGTTGATATAAGTTACAAGGCAGCATTTATAAAAGCACAGAGCCTTGCACAAGTCAACAGGAATTTCCCTTCCTTCCTCCCCATCTAGGTCATTCTTAGGCCTCTCCATTTTTTTTGGGTGCCATATTTATTTGTAGGTTGCTTTTTGTTTCTTATAAAGAGGCTTGTAACTAACTTAAGAAAAATCAAAATAATTTGAGAATAATTCTGGGGCAGCTAGAGTCTTAGGGAGAAAAGTTGGAGAGATTTAGGTAATTCAAATCTACTTATATTTTCTAGTTTTGTTGGAGGAAAAATATTTGTTCCAGATAAATCTTAACATCTTAAGGCATCCAATATAAGCCTTTTAATTGAACTATACAGTGGTATGTTACTAAATGTTTCACAACCAGCTCTCTAGGAAAAAAAAATAATTTGTTTGCCAATTTCCATGGTGTAAATATTCCCACTGTGGTTGATTTCAAGCAACAAATGTGGTCTTACTGAACTTGGAGGAGATTCTAATGATGAGCTCTAGCAAGCCAGTTTGTCACCTTTGAATATAGCTAAAATACATCATACCCATCCCTACTTTCTTAAACCATGTCCACACATGGGACACTGTGGTATCATGAAAGGGGCATAGACTTTGATGTGAGATATTCATTCATTCATTCAACAGTAGCTAGTGAGCACATACTATGGATCAGCCTTGTTTTGGTGCTGGGTAATACACAGCAGGGAACAAAACAAAACAAAGTTTCTAATTTTGTAAAGCTTATACATTCCTTATAGAGAAACTGACAATAAACTAAAGAAATAAATATAAAGTATGTGGTGGAGAAAATAAAACAGAGGAGAGTGTTAGGGAGGTTCTGGCCAGGTGTAGGATTGTATATTATTAGGTGGTCAGAGAAGAGTTCATGGGTAAGATTTTGGTATCTATTAATTCCTTTTCTGCACAAGTGTATCAATAGCATCCACATCATAGTGTTTGGCAACTGACTGTAGGAACAGAGAACATCAGCACAATGCCTAGCTCATAGTGGGCATTTGAAAAACATGAGTACATTTCTCCTTACCCTCTCAAGGTCATGTTTGTGAACATCTCAAATGTACTGAGCTCTAAAAAAGTGATGCTTTCAGGACTTACTAAGGTGCATACAGCTTTTTACTTTTCTGCTAAAAGACTCTGGACTGCTTTACTTATTGCCTTGTTATTACCTTTTATGCCTTTCCTCTCACTTTTCTCTATTCCAGGTTTTACATGCCACATCTTCCTACTACATATGTACCCATCCCTAGTGACATGCAGCCCCTTCTAGCTTACTGTGACCTGAAAAACCAGATGATAAGGATTGTTTGAAATGTACATAAAATAAAGGCATTCATGCCTGAGATATGTCAGTCTTCCCTATAATTAAAGTACATGAGCTTTTTAAAATGTATGACATTAAATGAAATAATAAATCTATTATATGTGATTAACCATATTAAATATATATTATTTTAATATGCATTATATTCTATGTTATTAAATTATAATCAATTGTATTTTATATAATTGTTAAAAATTATATGGGAAACTAAATTTACTTTATTATAGCCTAGGAAAAATAATGCCACTTGCTCTTTCACATTCGGTGTCAGGATTAAATAAATCTACATTGCCGGTAAAATTGCAAGATGCTACAACTTCCATGGAGGAGTATCTCTCAACGTCCAACAAAACTGCATATGCATTCACCCTTTGATGCCAGCAATCCCACTTTTTGGAATTTACTCTGGCGATATATATCCACAAGTATCAAAAAACATATGCCCAAAGCTATTTGCCACAGTATGATTTGTGATAGCAAATATGGAAACAACCTACGTGTCCATTGGACAGTGGTTGAATAAACCGTGGTATAGCCATCCACATAATGAAGTATCATAAAGCTATGAAAAGAATGAAGAAATTGGAAAGAACGGGTAATGGAGTGATTTCCAGGATATATTAGGTGAACAAAAACACAACATGCAAAGTGTATCTACGATGTTACCTTTCATATAAGAAACAGGAGAAAGAAAAATATCATTGACTTTTTACAAAATGAACTATAGGGAAGATAAACCAGAAAGGAATGAAAATGGTTACCTTTCATGTGTGGATTAGAAAAGTGTAAAAGAGCGATGGTGATAAGATATTTCTCAGATTGTACCTTTTTATAGAGTTTTGACTTTTGAAACATGCCATTGTTTTACATGTTTAAAACAATGAAATTAAATAAAAAAGGAGGGGGGAAGGCAAGCCTTAAAATTGAAACAAATGAACCTAACTGGGTATCAAATTGATGAAATATTATCATACAGAGAAAAAATGAAACTTTTGAATGCAGTGTTCTGACTGTGTACCCTTAGTGAGATGCAGCCTAAGGGGAGAGAAAAACCTGAATTCTTTAACCTAACTTAGTAGCTTTGTTATTTGTTAGTGGCATTGGTGTTGTAATTCAGAAACTATTTTATATGTGTTGTAGAATGGAGCAAATGGAAAAAAAAATATTAATGTGTGGATGTTGAGAATCAGAATTCTCACTGTGGGAGAAGGGAGCTATACGTATAGAATGTGCAGAAGAATCCTGAGGTGTTGGATTTGAATCAGTATGAGCTCATGATTAAAGCAGATAAATCCCATTTCCTAGCTCTCCCCACTGGAAGGGCCCAGAGGCAGAAACGCATCATCGAACACACCTAAGACACATATCTCAGTGCCAAAATACCACTCCCCACTGAAAGAAACTAGAAATCCTTTGATAAGTGGTTGATTTCAGGTCTGGAGCAGGGACATCACAAGGATAGTCTAGAATATTTTGTTGTGCTAAAAGCAAGGAAGACTAATGAGGATGTGTCAAAACGACCTAGGAGCCAGCTTAAAGGGACTCCTACCAGCCACAGTCAAGACAATTTGAGCATCAGAAAGAATAATGACAGTAGCGGATTTTAATGCATTGAGTCAAAAAATAATCTATGAATCATTAGGGACACTAAAAATGAGGAGGAAGATGAGGAAAGAAAAGCTCTTCTGTAAAGAAGAATGCTAATTAATAAGTGTAGAGGGAATGACAGATTTAAAAATCATCGTTTTGTATGTACCGATGTAATAGTTGATGCAGGTGAGGATTATCAAGGGGTGCTAAAACGGTCAAGTGAAAGGTTTAGGGGAACAGGAGTCTCGTACCCTCTCAAAGTATCACTGCACGGATCCTTTACAAGAGGAGAAGGGTGGTCCTCATCTTACCTCAGCGATCATACACAGCACCAGCAGCGGGGTCCCTGACTTTGCCTGCCTCTTGACAAGATAGAAGGAGGAATGTACATCACCACCCATGTCATAATATTCTTGTCAAAAATACCTTGTGTCCTGGTTTTGTCACATAGCATCAGGTTTAAGATTATTAGAAATATTAACATGGACTGCACATTAGATTATTTTAAAATTAATACTAAACATCTTAGCGGTTATATGGCATTGTGGATCTGTAGGAGAATGTGCTTATTTTTAGGTCATTTATGCTAAAGAGTTTAGAAGTCAAGTGGCATGATTTCTGTAATTTACTTCCAAATGGTTAAAAATATTGTATGTACTTACAGATATGATATTTCCACATCATACATATCTATCATATATATAAGATATAAAAGGGCTATATGGAAAGTATCAAGCCATTGTTAATATAATGAGAACGTATTTTATACAGCTGGATACTTTCTGGACTAGAGAGCTATCTCTCTCTGTCTCTCTCTGTCTCTGTCTCTCTCTGTCTCTCTCTTTCTCTCTATATATATGAAATAGTAAATGTAGCAAAGTGTTAACAAATGTTGAATGTAGGTGATTGGATTACAGGTCTTCATTGTACTATTCTTTCAATTTTTCTGTAGCTTCGAAACATTTCACACAATAGAATACTGGGCAAAAGCAATGCCCAAGTCACTCTACATAACATACCTACGGGTGCCCAGCACAGTGCAGGTGCTTAAATAGTCAAACAAGCCGACTGTCAACGTGGCCTTCATCTTTCAAGGCCTCACATATTCCATTGCACGATCTTGGCTGTGGTGTGGTTAAAGGTGGAGAAGTAACCACTAAGGAAGTGAGCCGTGGTTTTGCCTGACACATTTGCAGAAAAAGAAAAAATAAGGAATCTGTTCAGTCTCTTATTGACAGCTGCTTCCCAGATGAAGCCACCGGGCTCAGTGGCCACGAGGTTCTCTCTCCAGTGGTGTATTTCTCTGTAGGCCCTCAAAGGCCCCGGGGTGCTGAAATTACAAATTCCAAAATTCCGCAGAAGACAATTTTGTAGCACAGATAGAAGCAGCATGAATCCCTTCAGCTCAATCCTAAAGGTTGCTCTCCTGCTCCCTGAGGGGAGCTTTGGTTAATCGACTAGAGAGAGCTGTGCTGTGTCCTCAACTCGTCCTTGAGGTGAACGAGTTCCCCAGAAAACAGAAATGGTCCCCTCTCCAGAAAGAATGGAACCTAATCCTGGCATACACACTCTGCTGAACCTTCCTTCCGTCCAGAGTTTTCCATGGTGGGGCTCAAAATAGCTTCAGAACTGAGGACTGGTGTCTTATATATTGGTGTCTTTAGTATGATAATGTCCACACATCTTCTGTAGAGCAGGAATTGGTGTTTTACTAATGATGTTTAATTAAAATTTAATTTCAAAGCATTGGTGCTCTCACATTGTTTTGATAAAGGCTTTGTGATTTTTTTTCGCCTTGGTGACAAGAAGGAGAAGAGGAGAGGTTAAAGAATGCCCTAAAGCTGGAACTTGGGATTTGCTGGTGCACATGTAGGTAATCCTCAAAGAGCAGTCCAGGGTGCGTAGAGCATCTTTGAAAAAAAATACCCTGAGCTGCTCCTTGGCTAAACACTATTGTTCATCTCCTGAGTCCTGGATTTTCATGCTGATGTCCAGCCTGTCTAACAACCAGGAATTCCCTGCGAATACAAGTCATTAAACCACCCTTTTACCCTCATTCTGCTTCTCAAATCAGGCACCAAGCACACTCCCACTTTTTGAGACTCTGTGTTGTGTTTCCCACAACCAGTTAGAGTGGATATCTAGAGCTCCAGAGAAGTTTGCTCGGGAAGCTAAGTGGTTGCTGAGTTGCTTGTGCCAGATGCTCCTTTGTCAAGAATATTTTTTTGTACGATAGTGCAAATGCACAGTAGCCACATTTATTAAAAACTTATGATCTGCTGGATATTAGCCCAATTTCTTTATATATCATCCCTTTTCGTATGCACAAGAACCCATAAGGTAGGTATTATAATTAACTCCATTTTATAGATGAGGACGCCAGGGCACTAAGGGTCCCAGGCATGCTTGGCCTTAGAGCCTACCTTTTCCAACAGTGCATTATTCCACCTGCTGGAGGAAGGGTTTGTACATTTTTGAAACCATGGAGCCAGATCTAGGGAAAGCTCTGGTAGTTTTATTAGAAGCCAAATCCAGGGTCACAGCTCGGGGCTGCGGAATGAATGCAAAGCCAGATGCCTAACCCCCTCTGTTGGAGGCTGGGTGGGGAGCTCCCTAGAGAAGCTGGTTGTTTGAGGTGGGGAGAGCTGTACCCACAGAAGACTGAGGTTCAGTGCAAGGTCAGGAAGGGGAGGAGCTGAGGTGACAGAGGCTGGGTCCTCACTGCTGCCGCTACTTCCACAGTGACCCAGTGCCCAGTATGGGGGACGTTGCAAACAGGATGTCTGTGAGGATGAACTTGAAGGGGATCGGGGAGGGATTTATCATGAAGGTAGATGGTGTAAAACTTCCAGTTCTAGGTTGGGACACAGGGGGAAGCGGAAATTGGGAAACAGGATGAGAAGAGGCTGCCAGTCTTTCCCTAATTTCCTTGTGAGGCTTTGCAGCTGAGGATGGGGCTCCGGACCCCACCCGGGGCCATAACTCAGGGGTCTTTAGCATTTGCTTTCATGAAAAAAGAGCACTAGACACGATTGCCATGGTAGAGGCTGTGTCTTGAGGTTGTGAAGCTAATCTGAGTCAAGTAGGGTGTTTGCCCATGTGGCCAACAATGACTATGGATAAATCCTTTGGATCCTTTTCTCCCATTTTTGTGCCCCTCTGTCTTTTGTCTGCATGTACAGAGACAAAAGTTCCTGAAATTTTATCTCCCAATCTCTTCTCCTCATCCCCGCCCCTAACCAATGGCTGGAGGTTCCCTTCCTTGACTCGGAACATCTGTGATACATGGGCCAGCCTGTAGCGTCCCCTGTGGGCTCAGGTTGCAGTCACCCTTTGCTGGACTTGGCCAGAAGTTGCACCCTGGCTTCCTCCCCTTTTCTGTTCTGCTCCCCCAACTCTCCTCCCAGTCTCCCCTGGGAAAACCTTCTTAATTCATCCCCTGCACACACATTTTCATGTCAGAGTTTGACTCTTGGGAGCTAACTAAAGATACCCCTCAAGGCCAGAGGCAGCCTGGCTGGAGGGAAAACTGAGATGCAACCACGGAGAAGTGTTTCTTAGGTAAGTCCTAGAAGTGGCAAATTCTACCCCATCCATAAGGTGACTGTTGTGGCAGAGTTACACACAAATTCCAGAGGGAACTTGGGAAGGAATATTCAAGTCAATTCAGGGCAGTAAAGGAAGGCTTCCTGGAGGAAGTGACATTTGAACAAAGACTTGAAAGATCAGTAGAGTTTGTCCAGCAAACATGGAAGAAAAGATCATTTCCAGCAGGAGAAACAGCATGGATGAGAAGAGAGAGGCAGGAAAAGTTACATGCTCTAGGAGTAGTGGTGCCATGTTCCTGGAGTCTCAAGTTATGAGGCTTGTTGGAAGATAAACTGTAGAAAGCAGACTCATTAGAGCCTTGTAAGGTGTGGGGCTGGAGGGGGGTGGTTGGCAGGGAGAAACGGAGGCTCCTAGGCTGACTTCTAGGTCTCTATCTTGAGTTATCGGATGCAGTTCATTGAGATGAAGAACACAGGGACAGACGTCAGTATAGAAGAGGAGATTAGTTTGTTTTTGAACACTTTGAATTTAAGATGCCTGTAGTACAACCAGGTGAATATTCAGTTGTGGGTGCATTCAATGTGTGTGCTAAGGTTTTCATATGTATTTTTTTTTTTTTTACTTTTTACAGAATCCAGAGTTATCTGACTCTTAAAGTTAGCATATTTAAACAATATAATAAACTTTCTCTTTGGAGAGGTATCAGTGTTGTTAAACCTTGAGCAGAGAAAGTGGCATAAAGGGGGAAGCAGGATGGGGGTACAAAAGGGTCATACTTGAGTGCACGTCTGTGGCAGAGCTGCCGCTGTGATGGGAACAGCATCCCCTGGAGTTGTGCAATGTACACCTTGCAAAGTCCTTCACTGAAGACCTTGGAAAAGAGTCAGATACCAAAAAAGGTGATGGGGGTGGGGGAGATTAAAGATGCAGGAAGAATAAAAACATCACAACTGACTAGCATGGCCCCGTGAGCAGGTTCAACCTCCCTGTTCCCGAGTAAGCTCTCCCCCCTTGCTCACCGTCCTCCTCGGTCTGCACCACCAGCTCCTCACTCTCCATCCGGCCCTCAGGGTTGGACAGCAGGAGGCGCAGCCGGATGGTCATGAAGGGGCGCAGCCCACGCAGGGTGTAGTGGGAGGAGGTCTGGATCACCTCCTCGGCCTCGTACTGCTGCTGGTTGAACACGTACTGGTACTGCACGGTGAGGTTGTAGCTGTGGCAGCGGGTTACCGCGTAGCCAAAGGGCTCCCACTGCAGGGTCAGCTGCCGGGCTCGGATGTCCACGATCTCCACGTTCTGCGGGCCGTGCACCGGGTCTGCAAGACACACATGCGAGACACAGGGCTCTGAGCAGGCCGTCAGGAAGGTGGGGTGTGTGTCCCGCTAACACAGGGGAGAACAGCTCCTCCGAACTTATCTCGACCACCCAATCACAGCCTTCCTGATTTTGGCCATATGCAGTATCATTTAGACAACATTTTTCTTTAAATCAATCTCCTTTTTCTTATTTAAATATATGCAGCTAAAAGACAAAATAAATATATAGAAGTAAAATTTGCCATAAATAAATGTTAACCCTAAACATAAATGCAAAATTGCTCTATTCTTAAGGATTCATCAAGGTGCCACCAAAAACCATCTTGGGTACCACTGACAGCACACGCAACACTTTTGGGAGATGCTTGTCTATGTGGCTGCTGGAATGCTGACCTGCTTCCTTATTTTTAATTCAGCCACACTCTCGCCTCTTGGAGATCAGCCTCCCCTCTTCAGTCAACAGCAACCAGACACAGAAGCTGGAAACTGAGTCACATCCTTGATATGCCCAGCACGCAGTCTCTCCACACTGCCACCATCACCCACTGGCTCTGCCTTGGGATTTCCCCTCCTTTCCTGGACAACACAGTTAATGGTTTTGCAGCCTCCTGTGACAGACAGTCCACCTGTCTGTTTCCTCTCCACTTTCTCCCAAGCTGGCCCCTCCAGGAACATCATTCTAAAGGCAGATCCAACAGTGCCTCCTCACCCAACACTGTCTCCAGCTCCACCCTCCCCACCGAACCTGGTCCCAGACCCCCACCTATATATAGCATTGGCCGTGTCTTCTGTTTCATGATGAATAGTCTCTTTATACTTTATACCTATTAAATAGATGTTTTTGTACCAAACGATTATAACAAAATGTTTTTTAAAAATCCTCACATGTAAAGCTCATTCTATGTTGAAGTTTAGGCATTTGTTACAGTGGAAACATAACGTCTCGTGTGTGTGATAGTCATCCCCAGAAAGTCTTGTGTCAGAGTCCCTCAGCTGGGAGTAGTTAAGCACAGATTAGCGATTAAATCAGTACTGTTCCCCACATCACCTACAGGACTTTGCCAAGTTATGTAACCTCTTTGGTCTAATTTTTCTTTCATTTGTAAAATAACGATAATGATAGTAGCTAACCTCATTGCAGAGGAGCAGGGAGTTAGATAAGGCGTTTGTAAAGAAGTTAGAATTGGAACTTAATAAGCAGTCCACATATGGTAGCTGGGGGGTGTTGTTTGCTTGTTTTGCAGTAATAGTAATAATAATAATAATATTATTTAGGGGTGAAGCTACCTCTGCACGTACAGCTATAAGAACAAAAGCAGGGGGTGGATAATCTTGATGCCAGTTGATTTGTCCCTATGGGGAAAATGTCCTATAACTTGTGTCAGAGCCTGACCAAGGGACACGCTTCACAGTAATGTCAGGGAGCTGGGTGAGCCAGCCCAGAGCTCTCCATGTGGCCGCTGGCATGAGGCTGCCAGGGAGAGTGGGCAACCCTGGCCCCCAATCAACTGGGGAATTCACTGTCACTCTCACAGCCCAGTTAATTATTCATGTATGCAGGTCCTTTGTGGAAAGGAGAGCCAGCATCCCAAAATCACATGGGTGACTTTGAGAAGGTGACATTGAATCAGCTGTTGCTGCGGGCCCCTTGTGCTGAACCCACATGGAACAGAAGGTGAAGAGTGCTGTCCCTTTATGTCCCTTTAGCTGGGGGGTTATGATTGGGCGCAGCAGCCACTGCTGGTTAGACATCTCAGAGTGGTTCAGACTGCCCTGAGCACAGAGGACACAGAGACAGACAGAAGCTGCCAGCCCAGGAAGCCCCGGCGTCACCACGAGCCTTGCCCAGCCGGAGCCTTTCCACTTGTCCAGATGCCAGAACTCTCCTGGCAGCGAGGCCACCCCTGAGCCCCCACTTAGGGCCCACTCAACACTCCTCCTCCGGGGGCACCTTCCACCCTGATGCCAAGTCCCCCATAGGACAATCACTCTCCTGGGGCTCATACCTCCCCTTGTGAGGGAGTGAAAACAGGAACATGTAAGACCCATTTGAACTCAAGGCTAAGTCTACATTTTGTTAAACATCTTAAAATGTACCATATCCCATGTTAAATATAATTTTTGAGAGCTCCAATATGACCTTCAAGCCCAAACAAAACAATAACAATGAAACACCATTGATGGAGTCCTGGCCTCAAGTACCAGGTTCTGTCTCCTGAATCATCCCCTGACCCTGGGAGGGAGGGACGGCCAACCGCACTTTACAGATGAATAAACTGAAGCTCAGTGGGCTCTGGGAACTTGTCTAGAGTAGCAAGGCTAGCAAGTAGCCAAGTGGGGTTTGGAACTCATGTCTGCCTGACCTGACATCTAGTGTGCAAAGTGAAAAGAGCCTCAGTAGATATCAGTTGAAAGGATATGTGCTCTACTTGCAAATCTCACTACCTGTGAGGAAGGCAACACTTGGCCTACCCTAGAGGAAACCGAAGCTGCGTGAGGTGCAATGACTGGCCTAAAGCCACAGAGCGAGTGGCACCGTCAAGATTTGAAGTCTATGAGAGTCCAGAACCTCTGTGTTTTCTCTGCACTGTGACACCACCAGAGACGGAGACTGGGGAAAGAACATAATCATGAGGTGTGTCACCATCCACAGGAGTCTGGGGACACCTGGGGAGAACCACTGTGAAAAAGCCAAAAACCGTAAGGCAGAAATGACTCTCAGGAACCTGAGACCTGTCCCAGAAGGTGATGTGGGGCTTAAATACACTCAGTGCTAAGCTGACCACTGGCCTATCTTCCCACTCCTGGTCTCCGTTCTCCTTGGAGCTCACCTGTGGAGGTGTGCACGCGAACACTCTTCTGCTTCTCTTAAAGGAAGAAGCAGGCAGGGGCACTTTTTCAAAGAAGGTGAGGGAAGTTGTCAGCCTGCAGCATAACAGAGATGCCTCCCCCCACCACCCCTGCCTAGTGACAAAGTGGGGACACAGGAAAAGCCACTTGCTTCACAACAGGCCTCAGGGTACAGTGGTGCTGGCCAGAGCACGGCTTGAAGCCAGACTCTGGCACTCACCAGCCGTGTGACCTTGGGCAAGGGCACTTCATCTCTGAGCCTCCATCTCCTCATCTATAAAGTGGAAATTATTATACTAATTGCAGAGCTGTTAATGAGCATAAAATGAATTGTAAAGAGACAGAAAATTGCCTTGGCTAACAGTAAGTACTCCTCCTAGAGAGAATTGTCTTTCTTGGAGAAATGTCTTAAGAGGTTTGTTTGGAGTAGGAGCTGCAGTCTCGGGGCCTGGGTACCACTTCTGTCGAGCCTCCAGAGGAAGAGAAAAATGCACTCACTGGGGGCTTGGGCTGAACAGGAGAGGTGTGAGGGTGAGCACAGCAGAATGTTGAGGGGAGCCCAATATGACCCTCCTTGTGTGTTTCTATAATAAGATTTCCCGCAAGGTCCTCAAAATACCACAAAGATGTTTCCTGTGATTGGCTCTCCAGTGGATTCTAGAAAGGACTTAAAGCTGAAATCTGCGCACCTTGGGCCAAATGGCCAAATAAGATACCACATGAGAACACAGGGACTAGAGGCAAAGGGGCCTTGGAGAATATGTCCATGTGTGTTACCAAAATTTTGGGAGGTTCCCCAGGCTATGGAAGTTAAGAGGTTCAAGAAAATCTCAGTTCATACGCAAAAGGCAAGAAGGACTCCAGTAGACCTGCAGGTTAGGCATGTGTAGGTGAAAGTGTTTTGTAAATTCAAGAACTCTCATTCAAGCAAAGGGAAAGGCAATGGCTACTGAAGTAGTGGCTCTGGGTGAGGTGCTGCCCTTAGCACTCACCTTCTGAAAACAACTCTACAGTGTAGGAAATTGAGGCTCAGGGAAGGGATGTAACTCACCCAGAGCCACGCAGCCAAGTACCTGTTCTCTGGGCTCCCAGGGCACTTTGCATCATTGTCCTTCACACTCAGCCTTTGTCGTGCTGCCCAGGAATTGCTTGTTCATGTGCCTGTCTGACCTCCTAGGCTGCAAAGGACCACGTTCTGCTTGTCTAGTGACCCCAGCACATAACACAGGGGTTGTCGAGGGGCAGTTCCTGTGAGATGAACAGATGGTGGCCTGTTCTTGGGGATTGAGCTCAGATCCCTGACTCCACAGGCCCCGTTCTGTCCCCTTCAGCATATCAGCAGGGTCTTTAAGGAAAACATTTCCCTTTTTTGTATTCAAGCAAGAGAATGTTCTGAAATCCTATACAATGGAAACTAGTTTTCAGAACATGTGATTGAAGCATTCATGCTTTCAATCTGACCCTCTTACACCCCAGCCGCCAAACTCAGCTTCTGTTCCAGTAATTGCCTGCAGCAGGGAGAGTCTTGGGTTTACATTCAGGTTGGTGCAAACAAGCTGGAAATTGCTGAGAAAGCCTTGTGTGTGCAGTGGAGATTGGTTTGTTGAATTTACATCCCTCGTGTAAATATATCCAAGCCTAGAGCCTAAGGTTTTTGCTTCCATGTAGAGCCCTGTCCATATGACCTCCTTGAGTAACAGCCTTCAGGCCAAGAAGATGGCCAACAGCAGGAAGAGAATGTGACTTGTCTCAAAAGCTGGAAAATCATCCTCCGATGGGAAATCAAAGTGGCTCAACCTCTGGTGCACTTTCTACATGCTCTGAGACTAGGTGACAGGGGCCCTGTCCTGAGCCCTGTGTTTGGAGAGTCCACTTTGGCACTCTTCGGACTGTGCCCTCCTCTCAGAGCAAGGACGCAGTGCACCAATGGGCCATGTCCACCTGCCCCTGTGCTCTCCCTTCTGGACCCATGCACCTGACACCCCAGAATTCCCTGCCCAAGGGGCCCTAAACTCACTTCCAGGGCCTATATGACTTTCATCCCTTAGTCTGTCCTTCCTATGAGCACCCCTTGACCCAAGAGGTGACCAAAGGATGGCTGCTTTGGGAAAGTGGAAAGAACTTGTATTTGAGGATTGAGGTCTCCACACACCTGTGCATGGGTGGGCCTTTTGTGGAGAGGAAGAGAGTTGGGTGAAAGGAGAAAGGAAAGGAGCTGCCATTTGTATTCTTCTCCCAGCCCCATTTGTGATTTTGCACTTGTTAGGGGACAGGCGTGTGTACATGTGTGTGCATGCATACATGCATGTATGGCTGCCCAACCCATGTTTTCAGAAGTGTCTCCATTCTGCTGCAGCCTTGGGAAGGTAGACTGGTCCTCCTCACCTCTGAGCTCTTTTCCCCTTTCCACGTTGGCTCTTACGCAAGTACCATTTCCATCCTGAAGTAACATTTTCAACCTAATACCTGAGCACAACCTGCAGCTCATGCCGTCCCACCCCAAAATCCTCCGCTTTGTGTCCCCACTTCTCACTTCTTGGGTCCTAAACTCCTAAAACACAGTATGTCCCAAGTCCTCTCATGCCTTCGTGCTTCTGCCTGTGCTGTTCCCTCTACTTGGAGCCACCGACAATCCCTATTCGGTATATTCAAGGCCCAGCTGCAATGCCATCCTTTACCTGTAACGTTCTCCACCAGCCTCCCTTGCCCACAGTGAATGCCTCTGTGATCTGTTTTCTTTAACCCACTAGCACACTTCTGCCATGGCTCTTATCAAATTGAGGGTAATTGTTCACACATTGGCTCATGTTTACCTCCCCTGCTAACTTGTGAGCTTCTAGATGTCTTCATTTTTATAGCTAAAAGGCATACCTGCTGAATGAATGAATAAGTAAATTAATGAGAAAATATAGAAAATAGGCGATAACGAAAGATCAAACCACCAGAATTAAGGTGCTAATATACTGCAGGGGAAAAGCAATAAGGAAAGGAGTGAATCAGGGTTCTCTACACTCTAATGATTAAGGGTAATCATGTGAGTTTCCTGCCTCTTTTTTTTGTTCTGTATGGACTCAGCCTCTGTCCCTGCTGTCAAAGGCAATAGCTGTAGAATCTTCTAATGACTTTAATCAAGGAAGAACATCTTATAAAAAAGAAGCAGCAAAGCAGATTTTCGACTCATGAATTTGCTATGTATTCATCTTTGCCTGTGGAGTTGGCTGTAGCATACGTACTGTTCAAAGTTGAACCTCAATTGAGATAATTTGGGGCATGGGGCTGAAAACGTGGAGGTGGATAGCTTGTATGTAAAATTAATTTTTTATCCATTTGGAGATGCAATTTGAGTTCCTTTCAAATTAAATTGCAATGGAGTCCTAGGCAGCTGGAAACATTATTGCCAACATAATTTGATAGTGCAAGAGCAGTAATACGTTGACAGATACTTCGACGTGAACATTAATTTGCAATTTCTGCATGGAAATGATACACGAAGAAAAAAAAAGGCAAGAGGAACAAAATAAAAATTCATCTTCTTCCCAGCATCATCCAAGCCAACTCTCTTGTTTATTTTCCACCTCTAATGTATCGCAGATATTTGGTGGACAGAAATTTGTTGAATACTGATTGAGTATCCCTAATCTGAAGAACCAAAATCTGTAGTGCTCCAAAATCTGAAACTTTCTGAGCACCAGTGTGATGCTCAAAGGAAATGCCCATGGGAGCATTTGGGATTTCAGATTTTTGAATTAGGGATCCTCAACTAGTAAGCATAATGCAAATATTCCAAAACCTGAAAGAAAAAAAAAACCTGAAATCTGAAATAGTTCTGGTACCAAGCACTTCAAATAAGGTATACTCAAGCTTTACTGTCATGGACATCTTATAAAGGCAGGCAAGGATTGGAATCCAGATGTTTCCTTTGGAGATGCTGGTAATCCCACAGTCCAGAAATGCTGGTTCCTACCTACCCTGACAACTGGAGTCATCTGAAGGTGATGCATGTTACCTTGTGAGAAGGTGACTCAGTTGCTACCCTCTTGTAATTCATTCACTTGTTCATTGGCTTGCTCATTAATTAAAAAGTACTTATTGAACATGGAGGCATCAGGACACAGTGAAAAGAACATTGGCTCTGTCATCGCTTGGACCTAAGCATGTCACTTATCCTACCTACATCTACGCCTCCCTTTTATCAGGTATGAAACTCATGGGTGAGGCTCCCTGCCTCTCAAGGCTACAAGGTGAATTAGGGAGACATCATCTTCCAAACTCAGGCATGATACTTGACACAGATGCATCCCCTCCAACCCAGAAGGCGGGCGAGACAGGACAGCCATTGAGACAAACAGGAGCTGTGTAGGTTGCTGTGGATACTGACCTAGTTCTCAATCTAATTGGCTGCCGGGCTCATGCTTTTAACCAATTATAGTTCAGTGTTAGAAAACCTAACCCTTAAGGTGTTGCTGTATCTATTCTTTCCTTTCTACAAATGTATCGTGGATTTTTGAGGTGGGCCAGGCATTAGGGGTGTAGGTGAATGAAGCTGACAATTTTTTGCCTTTGTGAGACTCATGCTGGGGGGATGCAAACACAACAACTATGCAGGATGGAACAAGGAAGGCTGATGAGTCTTTTGCAGGTTAGACAGTCTCCGTTGCATCTATTCACCTCTGCTGTTACTGTGCAAAAGCAGTAACAGCATAGGCAACATGTACACAGATGGATGTGGCAGTGTTTCAATAAAAGTTTATTTCCAAAAATAAGCAGCCAAGGCCTTCAGCTATAAGTGAGCAAGTTTGCTTACTCTTGTTCTAGTGGCAAAATAAATGACCATGACAGTCACTTCAGGCAACCAGGAATGCTCCTAAGCCAATGGCTGCCATGATATTACTTAGGAATAAAGGCTTAGACACCATTCCTAAGGCTAAAGGCTAGACGTCTTGCTGGATTCTTCTTCACTATGTAATTCTTGAGTGTATTTTAATATTTTCACCAACTCACATATTTTGAATATCTTAAATTTTGCCAGTTAGAGTCCATTTGCAAAATGTATTATGCTGGTTAGCAGGCCCTTGATTTCAACCACATCAACCAATTTCTGATTTTTAGTATGCTAATTAGCAAAACGAAGGTTGCTGATGAAGATACAGTATCAGAAGCATGTGGTGCATTTAGAGCTGCCTCTGAAGTGCAGGCTTCTTGACTGCAGCACCAGTGTACCTTCCTAAATGGCGTGTTCTTGTTTGGAAGGCTCTTAGCACCGGGTTACAGCTTGACCTATAACTCGCCCATCACATTCCATGGTATAAGCTTAAATATTTGAGTGTAAATGACCAACAATGTAGTGTTTGGTCTTGAGGCCAAGGAATGCTGTCCTGAAAGGGGGGGTGTTGAGCAAAGGATGCATAAGACTTAACCAGGTAAAAGGAAAGGTGTGCGTGTGTGGAGGGGGAAGGGAACTGGAGAAAAGGGAACAGGAAAGTTAAGCCCCAGGCACAGGAGACAGCACATTTAAAGTCCAAGAGACAAGACCAAAGGAGTGATGGTGGTGGAGACTCTGATGCACGCGTGGACAGGCCACAGGAGCAGCAGTCCCCACCTTCCACCACACGTCACACCCCTACGCAGTGAGGTGTTAGGCCATCCTGGGTGTTACATGTTATCATGGTCCCTCCTATCATCCCCAAGAAGAAAATGTGAATAACTAGGGCAGTTGTAACATTATGATTAAGCATATTCTTTGCCAAAAGTAAACTACTGGACAGAGACATTCTTTTAATAAATTTTTTTTTGAGTTTCCACCCTGTGCCAGAAGCTGTGCTAGAGGTTAGAGTGATCCAAACATGCAAAAATCCTGATCATATTCTAGTGGGGGCAATAAGTGGGTAAATAATATATAAGATAAATAAGAAAAATATGTAGAATGTTATATAGTGGCAAGTGCTATGAAGAAAAGACTATGGGAAGAGACTGGAGGGTTGGGAGAGACTTACACCTACAATTTTACTTTGATTTTAGGTCCTGCTGTTAACTTCTTAATCTTTCCTCTCCATTTACACTAAAGTTCTTGCTTTTTTCCTCCCCATGGCTTAACTTGAAATATTTATTGAGCATCTATGGGATGACAAGCTAGGTGTTGAGGACCTAGTACTAACACAAATAGACATGATCCCTGCTAGCCTTGGGCTTATAACCTGGTGAGAGAGGCAGATGAACACAACCACAGCTAAACACATGAACTGACCAAATTGCATGTTTTTGAAGAAAATATATATGTTATATTATAATATGATAATAATATAAATAGAAAAATTTTGAAGAAAACAGATACAGGGTAAACTAGGTGCAAGTGGTGAGCTAGGTGTGGTGGTCAGAGATGAGTCTGAAGAGGTGTGACATTTGGACTGAAAGTTGTCACTCTTCCTTCTTTATATTCTCACCTCTCTCCCAGCTTCCATCCATTTTTGGGGGGGTCTTAGTTTAAATATTAGTTGTTCTGGGAAAGCCTCTTTTCAAAAGCTTATCTCAGTTAGAGTTGGCTGTGTGTCCTCCCCCATCCCTCGTGGGTGGGTAAGCTTGGGTGGCATGTAAGCTGGGGTCCCATTAGGGCTGGTCCCACACCCCTGTCCCACAGGCCCTGCAGGCAATCAGCCTGGGGTGCGGCTGGGGAACCAAGGGTCAGATACAACCCAGGGTCAAGAGGCAGCCTACTGACTGCAGTCATGGCCCTCAGGCCCAGCATAAGCATGAGAAATACAACCCAAGGGCCCTCAGCCAGTCGTTAAGCCATCGTCTCTTGGCTCCAAACATCCCTTCTACACCCTGCTTTATGGTGCTGAACCTGGGACTGCACAAACCACATCTCTGCTCTACCACCTGGCTCCGTGCTCGTCTCTGCCCACAGGGGGCGACAGAGGGCGCCTGCGAGCTGGAGGATGACTTCCTGTTCCTGTGGGCACACACCAGTATCTTCCTCATCCAAGGAGCTCGTTCTGTCACAGCATTTGGATCTAGTTTGCAGTTTCTCCAACACTATCTCAGAGACAGCACCAGCGAAAAAGCACTTCTTCCTCTGATCTTTAAGTTTTTATAATCCCAGCCTCTTCTCTTTGTTCTATTCAGCCCTAGCAGTAGCTGATTCCCACCGTTGCTTCATTGGTGTAATGCTTTCATGCTCTCCTTTTACTGCTTTCAGTTTTATAGGCAATTTTTTATATATAGTCAACTAGAGATTCCCAAACTTTCTCAGTTCACAGTGCCTTTGGTGTTTTGGTAATTTTTTTTTCACAGATCCTAAGCCAAAGAAACACCTAACAGTTTCATTTATAAATTGGTCCAAATAACTCAATAAGTACTTGTATCCTAACAACTTAAGAGTGGTTTGATAAAATGGTATACAAAAATCAAAATTAAAAAATATTTTTATTTCTTTCTTAAACACAATTACTTCCTAATGGGATGCGTGTATCTGCTGAGCACTGCTCAGCTTCTCAAACTGGGGATTCAGACTAGACACTGCTACTTCTGTTGCCTGCTCCACATTGATTTTTGTGTAATACTTGCATTTCATCATAGCAACTGCCAAGAGCCCAGGTTTGTGAAGATATGACATCAAAAGTAATGTAGACCAATCTAATGTTGAAACTGCGCCTCCCTTCAAGGTAGTGATATGTGTAGTGTCTAACAGATGATGCTGTGTTTTCCGCAATAATGTAAAATATCTCCTGGTGCCATTCTAATTTCACAGGGGTGTTCTAGGCTGTCTCAGCACACAGTTTGAGAACCGTGATGGTTAATGATTCTGTACAGGCAATCCTCTCTGTTAAAATAAGTGTCATGATTTACCTTCTAACTCGACCTTGACTGATACAGGAAACCACTGTCTGAATTTCCTCAGCGTTCCTAGTTCCCATCTTCATCTCCCAGTATTCCATGTGGCCTGGGTACCCCATGCCCCCAAATATGATCTCCTGGCTGCCACGTTCTGCTTCCCAGCTCTGTCTCACACCCTGGTCTTCCCTCTCCATCCATCCAGATGCAGCCGCCTGGACTGTGGCTGAACCTCCTCCCACATCAACCGCTCAGGTGCTCATAAGCTGGGAAGAATTAAATGGACACAGGTACTAGATTGCAGCCTAGAAATAAAACCTTTAGAATGTTTAAAAATTACTTTTGTGGTAGAGGAAATTGGGTTGGAAAGAGAGAAGCAATTTCTAAATTACATGGTTTCAGTTTCCGGAGAAAGGAGAAGAGATTTGGGTGGAGAAAAAAAAGGAGAAGGCAAACCTGTAACATCTTGTGGGTTTCACTTCAATTCACACTTAATTCAAGGCAAGATTCCTTGTCCATTAAAAAGGGAAAAAAAAAATTCTGGAGAAAGAATAAGACTTGAAACATTTCTGATGGTGAAAAGCCATCTAGCACTGGGCCGAGGCAAGGTATTAAACATTCTGAGACCTTTACTTCTCTGGGCTGTGAACAGTAGGGCACTAAAATCAGGAAGGTCTTCAGTGTAGCTAATTTGCCATCACGGCATGAGAAGCCATGTGTAAATCAAATTGTTTCTAGGATATGTAAAACAAACAAAAGTAATATCTCCTAATTGGATTCTGAAGGCCCCTCTCCCAGAACTACTATTAATACTTTTCCTTTCAGTTGGAGAGTTCAGCTTTTTATATCCAGATCCAGGGTTTTTCAAACTGAGAACTCCCCCACCCCAGGACATTCTTGATCTCCCAAGGAATCACATTAATCTATAGACACTACTCAGGACTGCTGGACCTTGACGAGCCCTGCTGTGTCAGCAGCCCCAGAAATGCCTACCAAGCTTTTCTATGATGTCCAAAGCTTTATTCTTTGAAATGTACAAGAGTATTGTTAAATTGAAGGAACATTTTCAAATAAAAACCACTGTCAGTTAAGGGAGGCTTATTCTCTGTTGAGTCTCACCTGGGACTTACCTAGGCGATGAGAAAGGAAATGTGGCAAAGTGAAGCTGTCTATTCCAGTCAACTTGTGGCAAACAACAAGAAGAGAACCACAGAAGAACAGTAACTAGAAGGCACATTTGCTATCTGATTGCTTTCTTCCCTTATTTGTAAAATACCCTCTGGCCTTGCTGAGAACCTCTCAGCAAAGATGATGAAATAAAATGTACACATCCTGTTTCCGGGCTGACCCCTCTAATAGGGGCCAACCCTTGGCCATGACATTGTAAGATGCAATCCTAGCACAGGCTATTTCATAAACCACCAAAAGATAATCCTTCCTATAAGAATCTTAAAGGTGATCACTACTCTTCCTCCTTGACCTTTACTTTGATTTAGCCTTCTAAGGCTGCCCTCTGCAAACTACGAGCTTGCTCTCAAGCGTCATCCATCTCCACACTCTTCCCACTTTTCATCTTCCTCCATCTGCAGATAGTCTTGCTCAGATGCCCATGTTTTCACAGCTTCTCTCTCCTACCACCAAAACTTATTTACAAACCGTGAGACATTCAATGAATAATTTAACCCATTCAGAGTCCCCATTTTATACTTATGCCTACCTCCTACAATTCTTGTAATGATTAAATTGTAGGTGCTTATGTATTAGTGGGGTATTGCCATCATAGTGCTGTATAACAAATCACTCCAAAGCCACTGGTTTATAGCAACAGGCATTTATACGTAAGCTCATGCATCTGCTTGTTTGATCTCCTGGCGTGGATCAGCCAGGTGTGGCTCCAGGCTGTGCATTGTGCTCAAGTCTGCTGTGTGTGTGTTCATTCTAGGCAGCTACTCAGGGCATGCTCTGTCCACAATGGATGCACCAGAGCTGAGCCAACTCATGCAAGAGCTCACGAGGCCTCCCTCATGTCATGCCTGCTAATACCGTATTGTCCAGAGCGAGTCATATGAGCGAGCCCAGCCTCAATGGGGCCACTCCTCCCACAGTAGGGAAGGAGGTGGGTGAGTGAATATTTGCTGAATGACAGCTCAGATTATCCAGATCAAAATGTGTTTATATTTTGATTAATAGGACTAGCCAGCACTTCTTCACACGGTACAGGCTTGGTCCCCTGAGGGGAGGAAAGTCTAACTTTGAGTCAGGTATGTAGGGAGCCAGAAGATTCTAATGAAGCCACCAGGCGTAGGCAGTTTCCTGCTCTATATCCATTAGGATTATCATGTAATGTGTCTCTTGGAGGGAGGGGCAGAAGTCTAATAGACAGACCTGGAGAATCCATCCTGGCATGTGAAGTCTTTCTCAATCTCAATGAACCTTCTGATCCACCAGCCAAACTGGCCAGGTGAGTCATTCCTGTCCTCACCTCCTAAATGCTGGCTTCCACCACATCCCCCCCACATTCCCTGATATCCTCTGCCCTAAACAAAAACCCTGCAATGGGCAAAAATATCAGCCCCCAAAGATGTGCACATCCTAATACATAGAACTTATGAATATGTTATTTTATATAGCAAAAGAAACATTAAGGGTGTGATTAAGTTAAGGATCTTCACATGGGGAGAAGATCCTGGGTTATTGAGTGGGCCTGATGTGAGAGGGAGGCAGGAGGGCACAGGGGAGGGATAATGTTACGCTGCTGGCTTTGAAGATGGAGCAAGGGGCAGCAAACCAAGGGATATAAGTAGCCCCCAGAAGTTGAAAAAAGACAAGGAAATATATTCTCCCCTAGAGCCTACTGAAGGAATACAGCCTGGTAGACCTATTTTAGACTTCTGACCTCCAGAATAATATATCTGTGTTGTTTTAAACTATTACCCTTGTGGTGATCTGTTACAGCAATACCAGGAAACTAATACAACCCTCAAATATTGTTCTGCTTATCCCTGTTGTTTTTAATCTACATTCTTCACTTTTCACAGCCTTCCCTCTGTAGACACATTATGTTTCATATGCGTTCTGTTGCTTGAATGATTTCTTGTAAAATGCATGTGACTGTTTAGTACACATGTACTTTTAATTATGTAAACTTGAGTGTGCTATGGCTCCTTTATCTTTTTGTCATTTGGCACTACATTTTTGACATCCACTCGTGCTGTGTGTGCCCTTACTCCGTTATTTCTAAGCATTGCATAGGCTTCCAGGGTGTGCATACTCCATAATTTATCAATCTCCTCTCCACTGATAGACACACAGTTTGTTTCCAACACATCACTACCAGATACCATGCTGTAGTAGACTTCCTCTAGATTCATGTGAATTTCTTTGTGGCATATATTCCTAGGAGCAGACACACTGAGTTACAGGATATGTGTAAGTTTAATTCGACAAAGTGCTGTCAAATTGCTTCCACAGCAGCTGTCCCCAAACTCTTAGCTGTGTGTGAAGATTCCTGTGGACCCACATTCATGCCAACCTTTGGCATTCTCCAATTTTTCTAATTTTTGCCAATCTGATGGGTGCTAAGCATTTTTTCCCATTACTATTTCAATTTACATTTCTCTAATCCAATGAGTTTGAGAATTGCTTCATATACTCATTAGCCTTTGGGGTTTTCATCTTTGTAAACTACCTGCTCTTATCATTTACTCAATTACTGATTTAGTTGTAGTAATTCTTTGTATATTCTGTATATTTTTTGTTCATTCTTTGCATGGTGGGGATCTCTTTATTTTTGATGTAATGAAATCAGCTAAATTTTTAACAACTAATGGTTTGTTATCTTTTAAAACGTATCCCAAATGGTAGACATGACATCTGTTCTCAAATATTCCACTGCTCCCTTGTTCCAGGCACATGGTCAGGCTACACTTTCTAGTTCCTTTGAAGTCAGATGTGGCCATGGACTGGCTTTGCCCATTAATACGTGAGAAAATATCAATTGTCACTTCCAGGTTTTTTTTTATGTTTTATTTTATTTTATTTTTTTTAAATTTCAGCATATTACGGGGGTACAAATGTTCAGGTTACGTATATTGTCTTTGCCCCGCCTGAGTCAGAGCTTCAAGTGTGTCCATCCCCCAGATGGTGCCCACCGCACCCATTAGGTGTGTATATAACTCATCCCCTCTTCCCCCTTCCCACCTGCCCGACACTCGATGAATGTTACTATCGTATGTGCACCTAAGTGTTGATCAGTTAGCACCAATTTGAGGGTGAGTACATGTGGTGCTTGTTTTTCCATTCTTGGGATACTGCACTTAGTAGAATGGGCTCCAGCTCTATCCAGGATAATACAAGAGGTGCTAGATCATTGTTTTGGGAGGCCAAATAGTATTCCATGGTAAACAAACACCACATTTTATTAATCCACTCAGGTATTGATGGGCACTTGGGTTGCTTCCACATCTTTGCTGTTGTGAATTGTGCTGCTATAAACATTCGAGTGCAGAAGTCTTTTTTATAGAATGTCTTTTGCTCTTTTGGGTAGATGCCCAGTAATGGAATTGCTGGATCAAATGGTAGTTCTATTTGTCGTTCTTTGAGGTCTCTCCATATTACTTTCCACAGGGGTTGTACTAGTTTGCAGTCCCACCAGCAGTGTATGAGTGTTCCTATCTCTCCACATCCATGCCAACATTTGTTGTTTTGGGACTTTTTGATAAAGGCCATTCTCACTGGAGTCAATTGATATCTCATTGTGGTTTTGATTTGCATTTCCCTGATGATTAGGGTTGTTTTAAAGCCTGTGTGTGATTGGTCCATTTCACTTTTCCCCACTGCCCTCTGCCACCCAGCACTAGAGAGAGAAAATGTAGTGAAGACTATATCTTGACTTTTTTGTTTCTTCCTGTTCTCCCATTCCCCACTGTCCTACCACAGGCAATCATCTTAATATGTATTTTGTGTTGTTAGAAAATACATACTGTTACATGTGCATTTTTGAAGTTTAGATAAATGGCATCGTGTTGTCTCATTTTGTTTCTTACTTTCTTCACTCAGTGTTATGCTTTTAAGGTCCACCCATGCTGCTCTATACACACATCAAATCTGTTGCTGCTAATGCTATGTGGTCCTCAAGGATGAATAAATGCTGTAATTTCCCTCTTTTTCTCCCAGTGAAATACACTAACTTTTGTTCAACGAGTCATTGCCCAACTTTGGGCTGCAAAGTCATCCTTCAATATTCTTTTCTAACGCTATAGATTTATCTTTCACAGCAACATCTAAGGTCTTGTACTCGTAGTCTACTACCTTGGTATGAGGTATTAAGCCAGGATTCAGTTTTATTTTCTTCTGCATAGTGAAAAAGTTTTCCTCAAAACCATTTACTAACGTTTCTGTCCAGTTGATTTGTAGAGCCACCTTTATCACACACAAAGTTCCCGGATATACATGAATTGACTCCAGCTATCAATTTGTTCCATTGGTCTGTTGCCTGTCACAGCAGGAATGCCACACTTCATAATTACGGCTTCATAATATATATTATGTGTTCATATCTGGTAGGGAAAATCCACTGGTTTTTAAAAATTCCCCCTCAAAGTTGACTACTAACTATGGATTTTTATTCCTCTCTATACATTTATTGGAGAAAGTGTATCAAGATCCTTAAAGAATTAACAGAAAATTTTATTGACATTGTATTAAATTTATAGATACATTTATGGAGGATTTTTATTTGTGTAATATCTTCTCATCCATGAGCACAGCTTCTTTCTCCATTTATTTAGATCTTTTTTCAAGTCTTGTATTAAAGCTTTCTCCATTGACATTTTATATATTCTTGGACTAATTAAATCCTAAATATTTGATAATTAGTATTACAATTGTTTTAAATTAGATTTTCTAGTTCATTATTACTGATGTAGAGACATGCTATTGATTTTTGGAAGTTAATCTTATCTCTCACAACCTTATTGAACTCTCTTATTACTTACCACAATTTTTGATTTTCATTGATTTTTTTCTAAGAGGCTATCATAAGTTTTATTTTTTTTTTTCTTAATCCTTACATGTCTTATTCCTTTATCTTTCCTTAAAGTGTGGGCCAAAAACTCCAACATTATATTAAATAGCAGCTGTGGTTCTGGTCTTTTTCCTCTGAAAAGGAAAAAGGCACCTACATTTTCTATATTAAGTATAATGTTTGCTGTAGGATTTGGGCTTATAAATTTTGACAATTTTCAGAATTTTCCCCTATTTTCTAAGGGTTTTAATGAATTGATGAAAACTTTTATCAAATGCTTGTCTCACTGATTGAGATAATCATATGATTTTTATCCTTTAGTATATTAAAGTAGTAAATTACACTAATATTGAAACAAACTTGTTTCTAAGATAAACCACATATAAATACAATTATTATTTTTGTAAAACAGTGTTGGATTCATTAATATTTAGTTTAGAATGTATTTTTCATATATTTATATATGAAATGAGCCTGTCTCTCTATTTTCTGTGTTTTCTTCTCTTGTATTCTTATCTGATTTTGGAATCAAGTTTCCATTAACTTCAAGTAACTTTTTTTGTCTTATTTTCTAGAACAACTTGCATAAGTTAAAAATTAAATCTGCTTTAGAAGTTTGGTAGAACTCACTTTTCAATCATGTGGGCCTGGTGTTTTTGAGAAAGAAGGGCTTGATACCATTTCATTTTCTTTCATTTTATTGGTCTATTTAAAAGTTCTGTTTCTTCTCATGCCAATTTTGTCGTTTTATGTTTTCCTAAGATTGTATCCATTCAATCTAAAGTTTCTAATTTAATGGCAGTCATTATATTTTTATTTTAAAAAATATTTGTGTTACGTAACCTAAACATCTGTACCCCCATAATATGCTGAAATAAAAAAAAATTTGTGTTTATTACATCAGTCTGCTTTGTTTCTTAGTATTCTTTTCAAAGAATCGGCTTTCATTTAACTCTTCTCCATTCAGTTAATATGAATCCTTATTTTATTAATTTCCTTCTTCTTGTTTCTTTTTGCTTTTTTTGATACTTTTTTTTAAATTTCAGAATATTATGGGGGTGCAAATATTTTGGTTGCATATAATGCCTTTGCCTCATCCAAGCCAGGGCTACAAGCCTGCCCTTCCCCCATACGATGTGCACCACATCCATTAGTTGTGAGTTTTCCCACCCCAGCATTGAAAATAATTATGGTTTCACAAGAAGCTTCAAATAAATGTACAGGAAGGTCCCAGGCACCCTTCACCCAGTTTCCCCCAATGTTTACATCTCATGTAACATAGTATAGTGGCATAAACAAGAAATTGACATTATCACAATGCACGGTTTATTCAGATGTTTTCAGTTATACATGCACTCATTTGTATGTGTATTTGTGTTTTTAATTTTATGCAATTTTATCATGTGTGCAGCTTCATATAACTACCACTACAATCAAAATACAGAACAATACCATCACAAGCCTCCTTTATTCTTACGGTTTTAACATTTGCTCCTCCTTCAAAATTTATGTTGAAACTTAATCCCCAATGAAATGTTACAGTCATACCCCCTTATAATACTCAGTGATACATTCTAAGACCCCCAGTGGATGCCTGAAACCATGATAGTACAGAACCCTATGTAAACTACGTCTTTTTGATCTGATAACTAAGACAGCTACTAAATGACTAAGAGGCAGTTAGTGTATACAGCATGGATATGCTGGGCAAAGGAATGATTTATATCCTGGCAGGGCGTAAGACTTCAGCACACTACTCAGAATGGCACACAGTTTGAAACTTATGAATTGTTTATTTCTGAAATTTTCCATTTAATATTTTCAGACTGTGGTTGACTGTGGGTAACTGAAACCATGGGAAGTGAAACTATGGATAAAGGAGGGATACTGTATTAAGAGGTGGGGCCTTTAGAAGGTGATTAGGCCATGAGGGTTCTGCACTTGAAATGCAATTAATGCCTTATAAAAGGGCTTGAGGGGGCAAATTTTCCCCTCTCATCCCTTTTGCCATGGGAGGACACAGCTTTCATCCACTCAGCATCAAGATGTCATCTTAGAAGCAGAGAGTGAGTCCTTACCAGACATTGAATCTGCCAGCACCTTGATCTTGGACTTCCTAGATGCCAGAACTAAATATCTATTATTTATAAATTACCTATTCTAAGGTATTTTCTTATACCAGCAGGAACAGACTAAGACATTTATGCTACCTTTTTGTAGTCACATCCTCCTCCTTCTCCCTGCCATCTGAAACCGCAGGCAACCACTAATCTGTTCTCCATGATTTCAAGAATGTTATATAAATGAAATAATATACTATGGGACATTTTCATTCAGCATAATTTTTCACTTAGCATAATTTTCTTGAGGCTCATCCAAAGTGTTGCATGTATCCGTGTTTTGTTCCTTTTTATTCTTGAGTAGTATTTTATGGTATGAGTGTTACACAGTTTGTTTAACCATTCACTCATTGAAGGACATTCAGGTAGTTTCCTGTTCAGGGTTATTATGAATAAATCCAGTATGGACATTCATGTACAAATTTCTACACTCGTGTGAACATGAGTTTTTATTTCTCTGGAATAAATACTTAAAACTGCAATTGTTGGATTGTATGTTAAGTTCACTTTTAGTTATAAAATAAATGGACAAATTACTTTCCAGAGTGGCTATACTATTTTACATTTCCACCAGGAACGTATGAGACATCCAGTTTCTGCATCTTCACCAGAATTTGGTGCAATCACTACTTTTTATATGAGCCATTCAAATAAGTGTGTAGGGATGTCTCATTGTGTTTTTAATTTGCATTTCCCTAATGGTTAATGATGTTGAACACCTTTCCATGTGTTTTTTTTTTTGCCATCTGTACGTCCAGTTCATTTGTTTTTAACTTTTGTTTCCTGGGAAATAAATTTAAAGCTCTAAACTTTCCTCTACATGTTGCTTTAGCTCTCTGTTCTACAAATATAGACTTGTTCTGCTTTCATTATTATTCACTCCACGATTTCTCTACGATTTCCTTTTTAGCTGAAGTGTTATTTAGTAATATGTTATTTAGTTGTCAAAATTGTGAGATTTGTAAATCTGTTCTTTGGTTATTAATTTCTAATTTTATTGTATAACAGTTGGGGAACATGGACTGTGTGATACGGATTCTTTAGAATTTAATTGGGCTTCTTTTATGGCCTAATACCTGTTCTATTTTTTGTGATTATTTTGTGTGTGTTCAAAAAATGTATTCCTCTGTTTGGGCTTAGAGTTCTATCTTTTAAAATTATTTAATATTGATTTGTCAATATGTTAATAAGCTTAAGATTATTAATTCTATTTTTCAGATCTTCAACATCTCTACTTATTTTTTATCTACTTCAATAGATTGATCTCCTAGTTTAGTCATTGGCTTATTTCTACCTTAAATGATAACCACAAAAACAACCATAATTTGTAAACGTTTATCCAATTCATGTAAAGTTTTAAATACTGTGTGCCAGGCCCTTGGCTAAGCACTTTGCTTATATCACATTTACTTCTTACAATTATAAGTTGCAATGTCCCCATTGTACAGATGAGGAAGCCAAGGATCTAGAAGCAAAGTGATCCTGTCATGCAGCCAGCAAATGGCAGAGCTCACTTTTAAATGCAGATTTGTCTACTAAGTCCATGCTTTTAATAACTCTAACTATAGGACTCAGTTTCCACATTTGCAAAAGGAGGGGCTTTGGAGGAACTTGAGAGCTCCTTTTTAGGCTAGGAAATTCATCACCATCATCATTGTCTGAGTTAACATTTATTGAGCTCTTGCTCTGTAAGTTTTTGGTTCTGCACTAAGTGTTGCATATCAGTGAACTTATTTCATCCTCACAGCCAACTGTAAGGTAGGTATTGAAATCTTAATGCTACAGATTAGGAAACAAGGGTTCAGACTGGGTACCCAGCTAGGCTGTGAACTCAGCGGTGAGGACTCCGGGGCCAATGGTCCTAATCACAATGCTAGACTTTGGTCTCTCACACTGACCTGGAGATCCTACTGACAATGGTTCTTGTAGCCCCAGAGGGAAGAAGTGGGGAGCCTTCTCAACACATCTACCCAATAGTCCTTTGATTGATCCCCGGGACTCCTAAGAGAAGTTCCTCTGCCTCTCTTGCTTGATGGAACTGTCTCTTTCCATTATTTGGAATCTGAACCACAGCAGCCTCTCTTTATCCCCCAAAGTGCTCAGCACATTCCTACACGCAGCACTTGGTCTTTGTCAAGGTGCGATTCTATTATGAGCTCATCTCTTCCTCTTGGCAGCTCTCCATCACACCTCCTCATCTTCTAGGGAAGTGTACACACCTAACCACATGGTCCATGTTCTCCTGTTTTCTTCCAGAAAAGCCTCACCCTACAATGAACTGATCAGCTAATACAACTTAGAGTGCCCTTTATATATGGAGATAGTGGCTTTTCCCAGTCATACCAACTCTTACATCTACCTGATTTTTCTCCCCCCTCATGGCTCCCTGGAGCAGGGAGAGAGGAGCAGTGAGTTATTACCATGCTAAGCTGCACTACATGGCTTTATGTTGTGGTGAGTAACCTATGAAGAAATAACCTATGAAGAAATAACAATGTAGATCACTACATCTTTTGTTCTTGGAAAAATAATGTGGCAAAGAGACACCTCTAATCCTCTATTTTAATTTTCTTTTATCGATCTCTTTGAAAATTAGGGAAACAAGTTTTCTCACGGTGAATGTTATGACAGTGGATGGGGAGGTCCTAGTTATAAAGAATAATGAAGCTCAGGCTGTGAGGGAGTCTCCACATAGGGTAGGGGTATGGGGAGGACAGTGGAGGAGCAAATACCTATAAATGGAAATACGCAGGGAATGGAAACCCACCAGGTATTAATGGTTAACTCTGAGTGGTCGCTCCTTGAACAATGTGTCATCAAAGATGCCTTCCGTGACCTCAATCTAAAATGCCACCCCTCCCCCAGCTACCATGTCACCATCATATCAATCTCCTTTATTATCTTGTCACTTGTCACTTGCATAAATTATCTTGTTCGTTTATTTATGTGATTGTTTACTTGTATGATTTCCCCCATCTTAGCCTGAAAAATAAATTGCACAAGAACAAGAACTTTGTGTATTTGTTTTCTGCTATTCCCTGGTACATAGGAACATACCTAGCATACAATAGGTAGTCAAACATTTGGATGGGTATGTGAAATAAATGTTTTCCTCTGTTCTCAATCTTCTATGATTTCCAAATTTTTATAATGAACAAAAATGACTTCTCTAATTAGGAAAAAAACAAGTTTAATTTCGCATCACATCTTCCTAGAAACCTTCCTTGTTTCCCAAGGTACAAGTGGGTCTTCTTCCTCTCATCTCCCAGTAGTGTTTGGACCTCTCGCTGGACTATGGGCCTTGTCATCCTACACTCTACTTATTTGTGTACATTTCTTGTCTTCCCCACTGGAATTTAAGGTCTCTGAGTGTTAGATTCATAAATCGCCAGAGCAAGAAAGAACTTAAAGATCATTAGGTTTAACCTTCGGAGATGTGATCTATCTAGACCCAATAGCAAAAAATAATCCCGGAAAATGCTATATTCTTTATGCTCTATTTTCTTTGTTCAAATTGTCTTAGGTCATTGGATAAGTGTGTGGCAGGCCCTGAACTTTTCTGGGCACCCACTCCCTTGCTTTTGTTCTCCAGGCCACGGGATGGTTTCAAATTTACAATTCATATTTCCTACCCCAGGTCATCTATCCAGCCACTGGAAGGGGCAGAAAGGACCAGCAAGTGGAGGAGCCACACCTATACCTTCTCTCTTTATTTTGTATGTCCTTGCACCTGGCATCTTACCCTTCATGCCCAAAGAATTAACAAGGAGAAGAGACAATAAAACGATACTCTCTGGTAACAACTGTCAGAAGGCACAGAGACCATCCCCAAGTGGTTTTCTGATAAATAATATGTACAAAGCCCATTTCATCTTTGCCATCAGGGTCTCAGTGCTTCCTTGAGAAAGAGGTAGCTTATCTCTAAACAGAATTTTAGTAACAGCTATCCAAGACATATGGAAAAACACAAGTTAAAATATTAATATAACAAACATTTCAAATATAGCACCTCAGACACTGAATTTAGGGTTTAGCATTTCCGTGCAAATATTCATGCTTTCTTTACATATATATGTCTCTAAGAATTAAATAGTGTTGAATGTAGGCAGGTTTAAAAACGATATACAGTTGACCTTTGTGCAATGCAGGGGTTGGAGGTGGTTACTGGTTCGTAAGTATTCATCTCCATGAGATCGTCTTCTGTCAATTCCTCTGGTGAGAATTTCTCCAAGATCCGTATTTTGAAACTCTTCACTCCCTGACTTTTTTGCCATATCCACAATCTCTTTCATGATTTCCTTGATTGCCTCTGTCATAAATGCTGTGAAAGTCACACACAACATCTGGACACAGTTTTCTCCAGCAGGAATTTAGTGTTTTAGGCTTGGCAGTTTTCACAGTTTTTTCTATAACAATGGTGGTATCTTCAATGGTGTAATCCTTCCAGACTTTCATAAGTTTTCTCTATCAGGGTTGTCTTCCAAAATGTCAACAACCTTTTCCATAGAGTACCATGTGTAATGGGCCCTGAATATCCATATGACCCACTGACCTAGAGGCTGAATTAGAGACACTGCGTTTGGGGGCACATAGACCACTTTAACACCTTTAGTAGTGAACTCATGGCATTATGGGCGGCCAGGGCATTGTTCAATATTAAAAGAACTTTAAAAGAAAATCCATTTCTGGCAAGGTATTTCCTGACTTCAGGAAGTTATCGATGGAACCAATCCAGAAAAAGGGTTTTTGTTGTTTAGGTGTTCTTTTTGTATAACCAAAAGACTGGCAGCTGGTGTCTGCCTTTTTTACCTTCAAGGTTTAGGGCTTGGCAGCTTTATAAATAAGGTCAGTCTTGATCATAATCATAGAATTAGCATATTCTTTTCTGCCTTAAAGGCTCAGTTC
This sequence comes from Avahi laniger, assembly GCA_963575035.1. Taxonomy (NCBI): domain Eukaryota; kingdom Metazoa; phylum Chordata; class Mammalia; order Primates; family Indriidae; genus Avahi; species Avahi laniger. The sequence goes on from CAUYSK010046399.1 coordinate 41,872, forward strand.
TCTTCCTTACTAGTAAATGTTCTTCATAGCATTCCACCACCAGCCCCACCCCTGCCGAGAATAGGCACATTCATTTGTATTAAAAACCTGTTCAGGCAGATAGTCTTTCTTCTCAGTGATTTTCTTAATGCTATCTGGGAACTTATCTGCTGCCTCTTGGTCAACAGAAAGTGTTATCGTGACATTTTTTCAGCCAAACCTCTTTCAAACATGATCAAACCATCCTTTGCTGGCATTAAATTCTTCGGCTTTATAACTTTCCTTTTCCTTTTGCTTTAAGTTGTCCTACGACAACTTCACTTCTTTTTGAGTCATATTAGAATCTATAGATAATGTTTTCATATAGTAATTCTGTACCCATTTAAAGCCTGTATTTTCAGTATGATATAAAAAAGTATTTCCCAAAAAGTTCAAGGTTCTCATGCATGCTGGTATAGCTGCAGTGATGGCTTCACAAATTTCCTTTTCTTTTTTTACAGTTCTCCTTATGCTGGATCAAAATGGTGGGCAAGCACAGCTTCAGACTTCAACATGCATGTTCATATCAAACAATTCAATTTTTATTTGTAATGTCATGACTTTTCCCTGTTTCTTGGGAGCACTTCCAGTATCACTGGTAGCACATCCTATAGATACCACGGTGTTATTCAAGATTTACTGTATTGCACTAAACACGATGAAGAAACTCAAGAACCACAAGAGATTACACTTTTTATTTCAGAAAGTAATTTACTGGAGAGATGAACTTCTCACAAGGAAATGATTACTTCTGTCAAAGCAGATAACCATAAAACTTGAGCTTACCACGGTAGCAAGAGGAGGTGGCTGCAAAATTATTACAGAGGTACAGTATGTACTATAGTAAATTTTTTTCAGTTATTATTTAATACTGAATCTTTATGTTTGTTTACATTTCTTTACTGCAAATGGTGCCATGTACAGTTGTGTGTGTGCAAGATTTGATAAAGTTTAGCTTTTTAATAGATTTATGTGTATTCATGGTAGTAAATGATAACATAGACTAGTATCTACATATACTTTATGTATTTGTAATATACCTTTTCTTAATTTTTTCAATATTTCTAGGCTACATGGTTTGTCTAAAAGTTTTTTCAAATTGTGGAAAAACTTTCCAATATAGTTATTGAAAAAACTCCATTTATCAGTGGATCAGTACAGTTCAAATCTATATTGTTCAAGGGTCAATTGTAATTGGTATTAAGTATATATCCTTCTGCACCTTCTATCATTTTATTTAGATTCTTTCATGATGATACAGGGAACTTATATAAGTTCATTCATTTTCGCTGGTATCCAGTTTTTCATTGTAGGACTATACCAGTTTATTCATTACTCTATTGATGTATATTTATTTTATGTTTATTGACCATTAGTTCTGTTTGTAATTTGAGTCCTTTCATCCCCTAACATGGCATGTCACTTCATTTACCTAGATCTTTTAAAATTTGTTTAGCATGCATTTTATAATTTTCTATGTCTTATGCATTTTTTTACTTGCTTTGGTGTACCTTTTTTATTTTTGTTGCTCCTGTAAATGATGTTTTTAAACTTTTTATTTAAGCATGAAATACATTCACAGTTGTAAACAGATCACTGAATTTTCACAAACTCCACTCTAATATAATCAGATAGAGATCAAGAATCACAAAAGCCTGCCTGTGCCCCTTCACTCACCACCCCCACTAGCGAGGTAACCGCTGTCCTGATATTTTTGAATTCAATTTTCTAATTATTGTATCAAAATGTAAATGACTTGTATACTGATCTGATCTATCTAGTGACTTTGATACAGCACTTTACTATTTATTTATAATTTGCTATAATCACAAAATTTAAAATTTAAATTATATATATTTTACTTCCCTAGATAATCATGCCACATGTTATTGGTATATTGTTTTACTTCCTTTCCAGTGATCATACTTTTCCTCCACTTTAAAAATATTCTCCAGCTATACTGGCTGTCTTCAGTACTTTGTTCAGTAGAAGCAGTGTTAGTGTATTTCTTCCTCATTTTCTCTTGGTTTTTAATGCAATGTTTTCTTATTTACTGTCTGAAGATGCCCCTTATCAGATTAAGAAAGTTCTTTTATAGTCCTAGATTTATGAGGTGTTTTTTAGCTTAATAGCAGTGAGTTTTTAATTTTAGAAACTGATTTTATGCACCTATTCAGCTATGATTTTTCTATTTGGATTGATTAATGTGGTAATTACATTAACATATTTTCCAGTGTTAGGCAGCTGCCCTTGTGTTTTCTCAGTGATTCGAACTTTGCCTTCATCCATTTACTCTTTTTATTTCTTAAATTTTCTTCATTGATAAATATAAGCAGATCATAAATCATAAACAAGCAGCTTGGTGAATTTCCACAAAACAAACATCCTAGTGGAACCAGTATCCAGAGACAGAACATTACCAGCATGTGGGAAGCCCCATCACACCCCTCCCAGTCACTAACCCTCCAAAAACAGACAACATTCTAACCGATAATTTCACTGATTATTTTTGCCTGTTTTTGAATTTTTATACAGAAGGAATCATAAGCATGTGCTCCTTTGTGTCTATTTTGCTCAACCTTAACTTTGTGAGAATCTATCACAGGGTTATAAATAACATGATTTCATCTATTCTCTTTGCTGTGTAACACTGCATTGTATGAATATCCCACATTTATTTGATTCATTCTATTGTTTAGGGAAATTTGTGTTTAAGTATTAATTATCAAAAATAATTCTGTTATTAATACCACACATATTTTGGTGGTATACACACACACACACACACACACACACACACACACACACACACACATATATATGCATTTCTGTTGGGAATATACCTAGAAGTGAAATTACTGGAGCATGCGATAGTACAGTTTTTAGTAAAGTATAGCATAGTATTTAGTTTCTAAATATATCAAGGATCTGCAAGCTATAGCCCTGGGCTTCAGCTTGCCAACTGTTTTTGTAAATAAAGTTTTTTCGAAACACAGCCACACTCATTTATTTGCATATTGTCTATGGCTGTTTTAGCA
>CAUYSK010046401.1:0-57756 GCA_963575035.1 Avahi laniger
AGAAAGAAATTAATTGGACAACTAAAAATATATAGAAAAAATTAGCCGGGCATGGTGGCGCATGCCTGTAGTCCCAGCTACTCGGGAGGCTGAGGCAGGAGGATCACTTGAGCCCAGGAGTTTGAGGTTGCTGTGAGCTAAGATGACGCCACGGCACTCTAGCCTGGGCAACACAGTGAGACTCTGTCTCAAAAAACAAAAAAAAAAACAAAAAAAATAAAATAAAATAAATTGCTTCTGTATTGATACCATCAGAGTGAATTTTTAGTTTTTACTTTTAGCAGATCTGCTGCGGTATGTATGATAACTCTGCAGAATCCAATAAAGGGGCTGACAGAGGGAGTACCAGATTCAGAATTGACACAGTTGGTCAGTAGCAAGAACAGTAATAAAACATTTTATCACCTTGAGTGGTAAGCACTACGTAACTTCAAGATATGCATTCCTGAGTGTGTGTGTATGTCTGTGTGTGTCTTGAGATGCCATATATCTGTCCTTTGAAGTATTTTATTCAATTCATCATCCAACTTTACCTTCAGACCTGCAAAAGTGCTCTAGGCAAAGGGTGTCCTTTCAACTGATCTATTTGTTATTGTAGTAAGGGCAGATTCTACGTGCACAGCCCAATATTTTAGAATTAAAGGCATAGTCCAAAAACATGATAACAATATTCAGGGAAACATCCAGAAAATCACCCAACTGCACCACAGCAGCTTTTATGATTCTCAAAAAAAAAAAAAAATGTCAGATTCATTGGAGCAATAAAACAACTACACTTACGTTACTGACATTTGACAAGGTGAGATAAACATTCCTTCGGATTCACAGAGCAACATATCCAAAGCAGTAGGTCAGAGCAGAGCGCGCGTGTGTGTGTGTGCACGCAGAGACCACTGATTAGCCTTATAACTTGAGCCCGGCTACTGCACTGTGTGATGCTCTGATCTAATTAGTGCCTATTGTCATTTCAGGTAACTCTGACTAGTCATCCCATCATCCTGTGCAAATGCCTTTTGATTTATCTTTAATTGCAAGGAGCTGAAAGCGAGTCTATTTCTTAAGCTTTTTTGTCATCAAGTGCCACAGTATCCAGCTCTCAGAAGTCTTAGCATTCATTTTATCCTCTATTTAAAGTTTCACTGAAATCTAATTATATTTCACATCAGACTGAGTAAAGAGCAATAAAGTTGTTTTGAAAGATATCAGCAAATACCTTAGACCAATTCCAGGGGTAGTTTTAACACTGCCAGGATTTTACCATTAAGTTCTATTGGCTTAAGATCTAGCAACTATTCCACTCATGTGGCCAAAAAAAAATTTTTCTTTTGAGATCTGGGGAAAAAGATGATGACTCAAACATAAAAAAAATAAAATTTTAAAAAATTATATAATTTCTGCATAACATTATGACATTCTATGAGCTGCAACTCAATTAGTAGCTATATATGAATTATATTTAGTTTGTAATGTGGATATATTTTAAAGAGTTATAATGTACATTTGTCCTCAAAAATTGAAATAACCTGGTTGCTCTATTTCAATTTATGGTAGGCTTGTCACAATTCTTTACTGTGGTTCTCCAGATGTTAAAGTTTATAAGTTAATTGTTTAACATATATGACACAAATCATTATGATCTGTTGAAGAGTTGACTAGTTTGGGTTAGAAATGAACTTCTGAAACTTACCCATACCACCTGTTAAACAAGAACAACTAGAAATAGTTTTGAAAGTTCTGCTGCAAAATGGGAACACTTTTTTAGGATGCTGAACCACATGCTATGTTCACAGCCAAAAGAAATCTTTTTTATTAACAATCATCACTTGTGTTTTATCCATGGTTCTCAACATTGGCTGCATGTCAACATCACATATATAGTTTTTAAAATTAGATATATCCATGCCTAACCCGACACCTTTGAATCAGAATCTCAGAGGTAGGCTCAGGAATTTATTTATATTTTTAAAAAAATCACAGGCGATTCTGATGTGCTACTACTGTGGAAAACAAATAGCCTACAAAGTTAAAATGGTCATATTTCACTGATGCCTTATCATTAAAATGAACTTCAGTAAGGCTGACAGTGTTGTTAACGGTGCACTGTGTCAGATTTGGTCATGTTTTAAAGTGCCATTTCTGGTTATGTTGCTGCCTTGTTTTAAACGGACTGGTTTTCCTATACCTTCCACTGAAAACAGTATTTTCTATGAGTACATGAGAAATATCAATTTTCTGCAGAGACTATACCACCACCTAACAGAGTGAAAAGCCACTATTTTACTTCTTTAATGCTGACAACGCATCCTCAGAGAGACCATTTATCTTTTCTGATAGTTCAGGATAGGAGAGACAAATGCATTGTCTCCTTACTGTTCCATCAAAACTGAACAAACAAAAAAACAAATTAACTCACCACATTTCTAAAACAATGGCACTTTTAATGAGAGTCTAGGATAAAAATAGTTACGAATGTACACACAGCTCTTTGAATGACAGTCTACTCTACGACGTTAAGGAAGCTTTGCTTTTTCTTCATCTCACACTCTGGAAGAATGCTTACCAACATACAAAAATAAACTCTTCCCAAATTCTACCATCAAAGCAATGATGTCTTTGAAGAAAGGGAAAACAGGAACCTGAGAGCATTCTGTCTTTCCACTAATAACCTGGCCCTCTCAAAGTTCATTCAAAATAGTAAAGTAAGAATTCAGAAATGTAAATAATAAGTCCTTTGTAGTAAGATCCTACAGCTGCTGTAGCCAAGCACCATGAAGAGGGTGGCTACAAGTAACAGAAATTCAATCTCTCACAGCTCTGGAGGCCAAAAGTCTAAAGTCGAGGTGTCAGCAAGGTTGGGGCCTTCTGGAGTGTCTGAGGGAGAAAGCCTGCCTCCTCTTGGCTTCTTTGGTGTTCCTTGGCTTGCAGACACCTGACTCCAAATTCTGCCTCTGTCTTTGCATGGTGTTCTGCCTGTGTGTCTATGGGTCCTCACCTTGCCTTCTTAAAAGGACCCCAGTCATTGGGTTTAGGATTGACCCTATTCCATTATGACTGCATATTACCTTGATTATATCTGCAAAGACCATATTTCCAAACAAGGTCACATCCACAGGTACTGGAGGTTAGGACTTCAATACACCTTTTTGTGGGGAGGGGGGAGACATAATTCAATCTACAACATGTTCTTTTTAAAAAGTAACTGGCTAACTTTGCAATTGAGTGAAATAACATTTCACTTCCTTTCCTGAATTCGGCCACATTCAAGCCAGGTGACCTCAGACAAACTTCTGAGGCTTGCTCAGCTTCAATTTGCCTGTTTCTAGAAGATCACCTCATAGATTTCTCATGAGGATTAAATATGATTTTTTATGTATAGCAGGCACATAATGCCAGCCACTTATTGAGGAATTATTATCTGGTTCATATTTAATTTTTTTTTTAATGAACAAGTTGACACACTAAAGATATGAATGACTTCCTAAGGGCACTAAAGCTAGGGGTAAAAAATCTGAGATAAACAACTGATTACTTAACTCTAGAATACTTTCTACTACATCATGTTGTGCTATGGGGGATGTGAAAATACTGGATTTCTTTCCTTTTAGTTCTCAACGATTATAAATGTTCATGAATAACCATGAGGGGCATGACTTCCTTTAAAATCTGCCTTAGAAAGCAAGAAGCAAATAGACACTCTATGTGTGTTCTTATTTCAACCCTCAGTCCTCCATTCTACTATAAATAGAATACATATCTATACATACACGTGTGTGTATACATATACACACTTGGGTTTTGTTTTGTTTTTTGTCTCTTTTCAACCTTGTTCTTTTCTTATTCTTATAATGTAGTATCCTCATTTCTGAATGTTTTCTTCCAATGCTCTATTTTCTCCAGCTACATGGAAGCCTGGGGCATCACTGGCCATAAGCTTAGTCAACTTCAACGGAGGCAGCCGGAATTGAAAATCTGACAGGGGCTCATTTAACCAGCACTCTTTCACCTGGAAGGTGTTTAAATTTGGTAACTGCAAGTAGGGCATGCGTAACTCTGCCAGCTCTACTTATGCAAGGAAGCCTACTACCTGCAAATAACGTGACCTTAACTCTGTTACTAAACCAAGTAACTCGACTAACTTAGATTTTAATACACTGCATGTAACTCTGACAGTGCCAACTTAGTTAAATCAGTGTTACCAGAAATTATGATTTTATTATGTTATTAGAATAAAGACCATTTTGAGTTAACCATATTATTTACCAATCAATTCAGCATTTGAGATATTTTCATCTTTTAGTATTTAGTTTTATTCTGAAAAATTCCATCATCTATCCATTAATATTGCCTGAATCAATTTCACTTGGGCTTTTTTGAATAAACAAGTTTTGTTTTTAAAAGAATTGTTTTATTGTGTAGGCATACTTCATACATTTCTGAATGCAATGGGGATTATTTACTCTAAAGAAATTAAAATCTGCTGTGTCATGAACTAAAACATAAAATTGGAAATCATTGTGAATTTACTGTGAAAAAGTGAGAAACTTTGTTGTCTGATACTGTGATTCATAAAGCTTTACTGAAAATCCGCTGGCCCAACTTTAGAAATCTTATAATCAGTTTTTCTGTGTAAGCCTATAATCACTTTTATTTTTGATGTCAGCAGTTTGTGGCACTCAGAACTTTTCCCAAGTATTCTAATTTCACCAAGAATGTGCGACTCCAAGAGGAGTTTTCCTCCCACAGCGTATAGGCCTTAGCAAGATTGGCCTCTTTTTCAGTTAAATTATCCCAAAATGTAATTCGCCTAATATTACAGAAAAGTTATAAGCATTAATGTAAACATAATACATTGTCATGTTGTTGTATAAAATGCAATAATCTGACACAGAGGCGTTAGTACCAATGATTTTAAAAGATTTATGCATTAGGCAGATTTTGTAGATAATTCAAAATCAAATCCAAATAGATTAAGTGAATTAGGATTCAATTACCCAAACATTCTCAACATACCAGATAGTGGTCTGATAGCTGGCATCTGTTCCTCTAAATCATCTACCACAGTGATTAAAAAAGCAATCACCCTAGGAGGAAATGGCACAGAAAACACTAATATTATGTTTGAAACGCTGTTGATCTTGCCATTTATGTCCCTGTCATTTCCATTTTTCTTAAAGAAAGTTTTGTGCTTTAAATAGTGTGAGCTCAAGGACACACAGGAGAAGGCAATTCAGTTTGTGGTTTACTTCCCATTGAAAGGAGGAGAGGAAAACAGGATCTTTACATGGGAGACATCCATGAAACACGACCTCAGCCAGTTGATCAAGGTCAACATTAACAGTAGGTATTTTGATGTGGTGTGATGAAAATGACACTTTACCTGGTTTTCCTTCCAATAACTATAACTCCAGTCTTACCGTTAAAAAAAATCAGACAAATTCCAGTATTGGCCATCTTACAGAGCATCTGACCTGGATTCCCCAAAACCATCAAGGTCATCGAAATCGAGAAATGTCTAAGAAACTGTCACAGCTAAGAAGAGCCTAAAGAAACCTGGCAACTAGGTCCCAACAAATTAAAAAGCTTCTGCACAGCCAAAGAAACTGTCACAAGAGCAAACAGGCAACCCACAGAATGGGAGAAAATTTTTATGTGCTACAAATCCTTTCAATTATTATTAAGCATATTATCTTTGCATTTAGCAGAACAAACACTAATTTTGGAGTATCCTGCTCATATGCATACATACTGATTCATCTGAACATTATCGCTAAAAAAACTACACAATATGACAGAATGCCTTTACCTAAAAGCAGGATTTTTTAAAAAATGCAAACATCAATATATTCTAAACCATTTCTGGGATCTCTGCTATAATTCTCTTGTAACTTTTACACAAAGATGCAAAATTCACCAGTTTTTCTTGGGATGATCTTTTGATGATGTGTCTTTTGCTGTATTTTCCCTTGCTTCTCCAAATCCAACCCACCATATGTCTAAAAGATGTAATTTTCTAAATAAATTATCTGTATATTCACCTACAACAGTACTTAGGAAAGGGTAAACATTCAATAAGCATTTAATCATTTGTTTAATAAGTGAATAAATTTAATTGTTCCCCGAACACTTACTTTTATTCCAATTTTCCCATTGGTAGATATAATTCTTATAACTCTCAACCTGCATGACTCAGTCCTGGAATAGGATTTAAGTAAAGAAATCATAGTCTGTTCATATTAAATACATTTATTAAAATTAAACATTTTGCTTGTCTCTCAAACTCCATAAGCTATATTTTAACAGTGCTTATTAAAATTCTCTTTATCAGTTTGGACATACATTTCTCAAACACTGCACACATCATAGGTGCCTCTATAACTTCCTCAAATGTTTCCATTTTGAAAAGTTGCTGTCACCTTCCCCCACCCAATGAACTTCTCTTGTCTTTCACGTCTATAATAATATGGCAAAAATATATATTTGTGTATGTATACACATATGTGTACAAATACACAATTTTGTCACAATTCCATTAAACTGTGGTAAAAGATAGCTTTATGAGTTTCTTTTTTTGTTTTGTACCCTTTACTTCAGGGGAGCATATGTGTGTGTATATAAGAGAAAGACAGAGAAAGTAATTAAACTTTTGAATTCATATATGTCTAAAATGCTTTCTTCTAATGCTAATTTTTCTAAGTAGATGGATCAATATTAGAAATAAATTTGAAGTTATTATCCTTTGCTTTCTAGCATGCTTTGTTAAAATGAAGAAATCTCATGCCATCCTGACTCTCATTGCTTTCACATGTTTTAACTTTAATTTTTTTCTTTTGTGTTCTATATTTTGTTTTATTTTTTGCTCTCCATTTTATGAATTTTTGTCCTAGCTTACTAACTTTATAATCACCTCTACTAATTTTATTACTAACTTCTTGTAAGAATTTAATTTTTTGAGAAATATTTTTCATAATCAAAATGTTTTGAAATTGTATATACAATTATCAAATATATGTAAAGGGAAGTTTAGAATTATTTTTAAGTTCTTTCTGTTATTTGATTTATGCTATTTTCTGCCATCAGTTGCTTTATTTTGTTCTTTTTTTGATTCTTGTTTATTGTCAAATTTCTGACAAGAATTGAATATCTGCTCACATACGTAAATAAATGAGTTTTTTGCATCAGTGGTATAGTGATGAGCTTGGTGGCCTTCCATAAATAAATTACTGTACACACACACACACACACACACACACACGCGCACACACATGCACACACACACGCACACACACGCGCGCACACACACATGCACACACACACACACACACACACACGCACACACACACGCACGCACACGCGCACACACACACACGTATGTATAATGTGAGTTTATAATCTGATATGTTTTGTTCCAGTAATAAGCTTCTATCCTAAATTAATCCTAATTTCCATTTATTTTTCTCTAAAATAAATAGTGTTTTCTCTGACAAGTTTCAATTATAAATGTGGATATACTGCAGACCTAAACATCCTTTGCTGTTTTTTTTTTTTTTTGTCCTGTACATTGTCTGACTTTTTTTCCCCCAACTGTCTTCAATTGTACTGAATTAGCTTTCTGTTTTCTAGGGACTATTCAAAATTTCTAGTCTACTGATGGTGAATTTTCTTTTCCAACATTGTTTTAGAATTTTTCTTTTAAAATATTTTACCAATTGCTTCTTTTCTGGATCATTGATTTTTCTTTTTTTCTTAAGAAATGCTAAGGGTTGCCAAGAAGAAACAATTATAATCAAATATGACTTTTAAAAAAAGTAAACAACTAGAGAGAGTGACTTATTACCCTTAACCAAAGGATTCTTATAGTTTCAAAAATATAATTCCTTATTTCGTTTAATTTTAGATGATCAATGTTTCCTAACATATTAGGAAATTCATGTTTTTCTAATATGTTTATTGTTTGTTTGCCATTTGTTTTTTAGCCACTGAGTAGTCTTTTGAATGTCACATGGAAAGTAACTATAATATTGCCTCAGCAACTGATCACATAATTCCAAGGTGGAATATTAATCTTCACTTACTCTTAAGACTCCAATAATATGCCTGGTTTGATCAGATTTACATATTCTAACAAACTTGAAGATTTCTGTGTTAAATATTATTAGATATTTACACCACACAAGTCTTTTTAAGCTCATCCTTGATGCACAGGATTTGAAAACCTAGAAACTACTATTTACACACTAGCTTGTCAACAGGATTCAAATCCCTGCTTCAATATTGCTGACAACTGAGAGAACTATTAGTAACTTCCTGCAATGCTTACAAAGCCAAGAGTAGTTCTCCCTGATTTCACATCCCAAAACTTTTCAACTGTTTCATAAACATATATACTCTTTATTAAGCCCTTTCCTGGAAAAAAAACTGGAGAAATTTCTGTTTTCAGAAAGGTTGACTGATACAATATCTTAACATATCCTGAGCTAATTGTTTATCGGTTAATCCAAGCACAGCTATAATCACTCTCACGATTGCCATACAACGAGAATGGAGCAGAGGAAAATAGATATTGGCTGGACTTCTGGATTGAGAGAAAAAAAGCTTGGATTTGGCTTCTACAAATTGTAATATTGGGTTGCTTCAAATGAACATGCAGCAGTTCTTTGACCTATGCAGAAAGTAGATGGATCTCGGAGAATAACTGTCTTACTACTATCTAAATTGGAAAGTGACTGATTATTGTTGTAGATATCATATCTTTATCGAAAAATATTAATTCAGCCCTGAAATGTGGTATAAGCCTGTTCACCAAAATTTGCTTTCATTCACTTTCTACATCAATTGTAGAGATTGATGCTAAAAACAGTTTGAGTCTTACCTTGAGGGCTAAAAGTAAAACTTAACATTATTGTCCCAGGATTACACAGACTTCTGCTTTCTCCAAGAGATACTTTGAGCATGGTCCTCAAACCCACTTACAAAATATCTCCTAAAACCGTCATTTTCGAGTAAGGATCAGAATAAAAGAAGGCTTGGCAGCAAGTCCAGACCACAGTGAAAGATGCTCTTCCACTTGGGACTTAAGATCTAACATATCCAAAGTACTCAAAGTTACCGTATCAAATATAGATGATATATTGAGCCTCTGGAAATCAGTGGGAGAATAACAGCATAGACATCTAGGGTTTGGGAGCAAGTTCGTATCCTCCTTGGATGATAGTTCTTTTCCTTTTGAGAAATAGTTCTCAACTTTTATTCAGTCCTGGTAGGGACTGAGAGCATATCCAGTGATATGCAAAATCTCTGTGAAAAGTATAAATGTTGTATAAAGCCCCTAGAATTTCCTTATAAAAGAGAAACAGAACAGAACTCTAGGCTTTGAGATTAAATTCATGTCTTCTGCTGATAGCTACTGCCCTTTTAAGAAATAGCCCTGGGCTTTCTGTCTAACCCGGTAGTCACTGTAAACCTAATAATAGGGAATCAAATAATGTTAATTAAGATGCTCATCATAAATTGGCTATTATCTTTCCCACCAAACTATAAGCACGTGCAATGGAGAAACAACCTATCATCCAGTGAAAATATTATATAAAAGATTAGACTCAGACAAGTTTGGAAAATAGATATATGCTACAAAAGCTTGTGGCTCATAATACACCAGTATCAACCCTCGTGACATTGCCCATCTTCCTTAATACAGACCTATGATCTCACAGATAGTATCTGATGGCCCATTGACTAAAGATGAAAAAGGATGTTCCTGATTTATAAATGATCTACATGATATGCCAATTATAAATGGAAATAGATAGATGCAGGCATACATGCTGCATCCAGAAGTGGCTCTGAAGGAAAGTAGTGGAGATAAGTTTTTCCAGTAGAAATTCAAGTAGTAAATTTAGTTTTCCACTTAATCTGTATGAAGAAATTGCTATAAGTAAAAATTGACATAAATTCATGAGAGTTGTTCACAGTCTGGTTGAATTATCAAGGACTTAGAAAAAAATAAAATTAGGAGGAGGACTGAGGAGGAAATATTTGTATGGAATTCCAAAAATGGCTAGATTGTAAACATATTTGTGTTGAATTTGTATATTCATCAAAGATCATCTTCCATGATGAGGAGGATTTAAATAATGGGTGGACAAGATGATGTGTATTGTGCCTATAATTTCAGTCTTTTTTTTGGTTACTCTGTGCTTACAAAATAAAACCATGTAAAATATTCATGACGCAGCCAAAAAATAATAATTAATGGAATGAACACAGAACAAACAATATATAAAGTGGAAGAAAATGTTTGCAGACTATGCAACTAATAGGGCACTAATTTCCAGAATTTGCAAGGGAACTTAAAAAACTAAATAACAACAACAACAACAAAATAACACCATTAAAAAGAGAACAAAGGGTATAAATAGATATTTTTAAAAAGAAGATATTCAAATGGCCAAAACGTATACAAAAAATGCTCAACATCACAGAAATGCAAATTAAAACTACAGTGAGATATTATCTTACATGAGTTAGAATGACAATTATTAAAATGTCAAAAATAACATGTTGGAGTGGTTGCAGAGAAAAGAATGGTTGTACACTATTAGGAATGTAAATTAGTAAAACTTTATGAAAGACAATATGGATATTTCTCAAAGAACTAAAAATATAACTACTATTTGATCTACTAATCCCATTACTGGGCATCTACCAAAAGGAAAAGAAACCATAATATGAAAAAGATATTATGTACGCACTCATATGCTTATTTGAATACTATACATAATGCCAAAGATAAGAAATCAACCTAAGAGTCCATCAACAGATGACTGGATAAAGAAAATGTGGTATATATACATAAGGGAATACTATTCAGCCATACAAAAGAAAGAAATAATGTATTTTGCATCAACATGGATGGATCTGGGGGCCATTATCTTAAGGAAAACAATTCAGAAACAGAAAATCAAATACTACATGTTCTCACTTATAAGTGGGAGTGAATTAATGTATGCACATGGACATGGAGTGTGGAATGATTGGAGATATTAGAGACTTAGAAGGATGGGAGAGAGAGAGGTGGTAAGAAATTACTTAACGAATAGAATGTACATTATTCGTATGATGGGTACACCAAAAAGTCCAGACTTCACCACTACACAAAATATCTATGTAACAAAATTGCACTTATATGTCTTAAATTCTTACAAATATAAACAAATATTCATGACTACAATGATGCACAGAACCGTGATTATTTCTGACCTGATTATTTCCATATCAAGTATCTAAACTTTCAATTGCAGAGAAAAAGACTGTTCTCTGTGTGGAACCATTTTTTGGGGAGAGGGGAAGAAAACATGTAGTTAAGGAGGAATTATTTTTTCGAAAAGCAAAAAAAGACACTTTTTCACAATAGGAAAATTGGTGGAACCATTTCTTGGTGGTAGACTGATTGCATTGGAACCATTATATCATGGAGGGTGCAGTCATTTGTTCTCACAGGAACAGAAATATATTGTGGATATGAACTTACCTTTCCTGCGTACAATGCTTTTAAGCCTATCATTGTAACTTATCAACTGCCTCATTCACTATCATGGTAATTTGCTCGATTGCGTTTCATAAAGAAACAGATTTCACAGCATAAATAGCAGAACAAAGGGCTCTGGACCACAGAATTTATAGATCTTAACACATGCCCCGTTAGCCATACACAGCTAGTGTGGTGGATAAGAACATGACTTTTGAAGACTCAGTGTGTGCCAGTTACAAGGCAAGATCCTGGAAACATGGGGTTCTATCGTATAAAATCCAGTATATCCTTTGAATGAGCAACCAGTATATGGTGCAGACTGTTGATCTGGGAATGAAGTAGCAAAGATGTGGTATTTTCTCTTATGATTATACCTAATATTGCACCCCATTTTTCCCCTTTCATTTCCATAGGTATGAGCTCTGCTGGTGTAGAGATCTTGATTTTTAAGAAGAATGTTTACTGAGAGGATGCAATACTGTTCCATTGAATTGGAAATTGAATATGCCACTCGGCCATTAATTTTCTTTTTTTCTTTTTCTTTTTATTAATGACATCAAACCAGCAAAGGAGAGGGTTACTTGATTGGCTAGGTGATTGATTAAGATTACAAGGGGAATAACATTGCTGTTATTCAATAGGGGGTCTAGGAGGATTATGTCTGGAATCTCTGCAGGGTGCCTCTTAGTTCTTTAATGTTGAATAGTAAAAGTTAATACAAAATTACAGCAAAGGAGCAAAGGAAGGACCATTAACAATTCAGTCTTTTCAAGAATGAAGATTTTTCTCATTTCAGCAAGTAAAGACATAGACCTTCTGACTACTTATCTAAGAACAAAGGAAATAATCTATGGACAGTGGCAGACCAACTATGGATTCATGAACATATACAGGAAGGAGGATTGTACCACTCATCTATATTTTAGGATTTTTTTCTTTTTTTCTAAGTATTTTATACAAATATCATTGTTAGTAGTTATTTTATAATTTAGTGTGTAGGTGAAAAATATTCAAATGGGACTGTGAATGAATGCGAGAAGCAGTTAACATAACCAAAAGGTGGATACTGTGACTGTCTCCCAGATAATGAATCTACTGAGTGAATGTGGAAACTTTGTATCATCTGGGGGAGAATGCAAGAGTGATTTTGTTTGTACAGAGGAAAATTGTATCCTGTTAAGAAAAATCTTGTTAGGAAAAAGTTTTTGTTGTTACAATATGTGTGGATGCTGTGATATATAATTACCTATTGACTCTCACCTTTAAATCTATGCTATTACTTAATATATTCCAGCAATGCTGGTGATAGGACCCTGAAAACCACATTTCTACTTCATTAGCTGGATCCCTTTCAGTCTCTACCAAACACAGTTTGAATATTTGTCCTCTCCAAATTTCAGGTTGAAATTTAATCTCCAATGTTGGGGATGGGGTCTAGTGGAAGATACTTTGGTCATGATGTCAGACTCATTGTGCATCGTTTGGTGCCCTCTCCAGGATAATGAATGACTTCTCACTCTTAGCTCACACAAGATCTGCTTGTCATAAAAAGCCTGGCACCCTTGAAATAGTGAATTGTGTTGCCATGAACATTCGGGTGTAAATGTCTTTATCATAGAATGTTTTGTGCTCTTTTGGGTAGATGACTAATCCATCAATCCATGAGTGGATTATTAAAATTTGGTATATGTATACAAGGGAATATTACTCAATCATGAGCAACAACAGTGATCTAGAACCTCTTATATTTTCCTGGATTAAACTTAATCCCATTATCCAAAGTGAGGCACCACAAGATCGGAAGAATGGGCTCCATTTGTACTCGCCATCAAATTGGTACTAACTGATCAACACTAGGGTGATCACATGGCAGAAATACTCTCCAGGGATTAGGAGGATTGGGGGGCAAATCTACAACTAAAGGACATGGGGAGCACTGTAGGGGGGAAGGGCATGCCTTTAACCTCGCTTGGGTGAGACAAAGACATAAAGTGCAACCGTAATGTTTGTACCTTCACAATACCCTGAAATAAAACAAAAAAAAAGCCTGGAACCCCATCCCCCAACACAAACACCCTCCTCTCTCTTGCTTTCTCGCTCACTGTGTGACACATTTGCTCTGTTTTCCATCATGACTGTAAGCTTGCTGAGACCCTCACCAGAAGCAGATGCTGGTGGCATGCTTCTTTTATAATCTGCAGAACAGAGAGCCAAATAAAAAACTTTTCTTTATAAATTTCCCAGCCTCAGGCATTTCCTTCATAGCAACACAAAATGAACTAACACAGAGGTTAATATCTAAAATATATAATTAACTCACACTTATAACTCTGACTCAAGCATTACAAAAGTGATCCTTATAACCAAAAACATTTGTATCCCATAATACTTTGAAATAAAATTGTAAATAAATAAAAAACTATGTAAGTAACTCAATTCAATAGAACAGAAACAAATAATCTGATGACAAAATAGGCTAAGGACCTAAGCAGAAATTTTTTCAATAAGATATACCAATGGCCAACAGGTACATTAAAAGATGCTTGACATTACTAACCACTGGGCCCATTAGGAAAACACAAATCAAAACCACAATAAGCTATTACCTCATGCCTTTTAGGATAAACAGTGCGATGCACATCATCTGGGGGATGGACACACTTGAAGCTGAGACTTGGGGGGAGAGGGAGGGCAAGGGCAACATATGTAACCTAAACATCTGTACCCCCATAATATGCTGGAAAAAAAAAGACAAGATATAATAAATGTTGATGAGGATGTGGAGTAAAGAGAACACTTATACATGATTCGTAGGAAGGTAAATTTGTTCAGCTAGTATGTAAAACAATCTGAAAGTGCTCAAATAATTAAAAGTAGAACTAACACAAGATCCGGCAATCTCACTTTGGAGTATGTAACTGAGGAACATAAAATAAGTTCCTTAGAGAGATATCTACACACCCATGTGCACTGTATCATTGTTTACAGTTGTGAACAATGGACTATGGAAACAACTTAACCATTCGTTGACAGATGAGTGCATAAATAAAATATGGTATATATACATATATGTGTGTGTGTACACACACACACACACACACACCCACAGTGGAATACCATTCAGCATTAAAAAAAAGGAAATACTGCCATTTAATACTGCCACTTAAGACAACATGGATGAACCTGGAGGATGTTTTGTTAAATGAGATAAACCACTCAGACAATGTCAAATATTGTATGTTATTTTTTATATATGAGATTAAAAAAAAAAGAAAAGAAAAAATATTATCTCATAGAAACACACTGTAGAATGGTGATTGCCAGAGTCTGGAAGGTAGGAGAAATTGGGAGATATTTGTCAAAGTATACAAACTTTCAGTATATGATTAATAAATTCTGAGGACCTAATGTATACCATGGTGATTATAGTTAATAACAATATATTAAATATTTTGAATTTACTAACAAAAGAGATCTTAAATATTTTTACACAAAAATTATGTGAGATGATATATATGTTAATTAACTTGATTGCAGTAATTATTTCACAATGTACACATATATGAAAGCATCATATTTTACACTTTGATTATACACAATTTCATTTAAAAATTATACCTCAATAAAGCTGGAAGAAAACAATAATCAAATAAGAAGTAGTTTTAAGCAAAACAAAAAGATCTTGTGTTTTTCCAATTAATGTCAACAGCAATACTGGAAGGTAGATACTAAAGGTGTGTTAAATTGATGGTTTTATTTTTTCAAAAAAGAACTAATTGGGTTTTTTGAACCAATATCAATAAGCTGGTCCCCTATGTATAATTCTAGTTTCGTGCTTTCAGATATTACATTTGCATCTTTAATTAAATTAATTTTTGTGCATAGTGTAACATCAGAGTTCAATTTCATGCTTTTGGAAGTGAATACCCAGTTTTCCCAGCACCATTTACTGAAGAGACTATCATTCCCCCATTGTGTATTCTTGGCACCCTTATGAAAGTTTAGTTGACCACATGTATGTGAGTATAAAACCAGCATCACTTTGATTCCAAAGCCAGACAAAGAAATCACAAAAAAGGAAAACAATAGGCGAATGTCCCTGATGATGTATACAAAAATCCTCAACAAAATAATAGCAAACTGAATTCAACAGCACATTGAAAAACGTATTTATATGTACTATGACCAATTGGAATTTATCCCTGGGATGCAAAGATGATTCATCATATCCAAATTAATCAATGTGATATACTACTTTAATAGAATGAAGGACAAATAACACATGATCATCTCAATAAATGGAAAAGAAAGCATTTGACAAAATTCAACATCCTTTCATGATGAAAACCCTCAATAATAAGGTATACAAAGAACTTACCTAAACACAGTAAAAGCTATATGTGAAATGCCCACAACTAACAAAGTACTCACTGGTGAAAAACTGAAAGCTTTTCCTCTGAGATATGGAACAAGGCAAATGTGTCCACTCTTGCTACTTTTGTTCATTATAGTGCTAGAAGTCTTGCTACTTTTGTTCAATGATAGTGCTAGAAGTCTAAGCCAGAACAATTAGTGAGGAAACATGATGCATAGAACACATCCAAATCAAAAAGAAAGACATAAAAGTATTCCTGTTTGCAGATAACATGACCTTATACTTAGTAAAACCTAAAGATTCTATGTAAAACACTTTTAGAATAAATGAATTCAGTAATGTTGTAGGATACAAAATAAACATAATAAATCAGTTATGTTTCTGTATACCAACAATGAACTATTTGAAAAGCAAATTAAGAAAATAATCTCATTTGTAATAGTACTGAAAAGAATAAAATACTTAGGAATAAAGCTAACCAAAGAGTTAAAAGAGTTGTATGGTAAAAACTATAAAACCTTACCTAAATAAAGTAAAGCAGACACATATGAATGGAAAGAAATTCTGTGCTTATGGATTAAATGAATCAATATTATTAAAATTTCCATATTGTCCAAAATGACTTAAAGAGTTAATGTAATCCCAATCAAAATTCGAAAGACATATTTTTTTGCATAAATAGAAAAAAATTTTAAAATTCATATAGAGCCACAAAAGACCCTGAATAACCAAAGCAATTTTAAGCAAGAAGAAAAAACTTGGAAACATCACATTCCCTTATTTCTAAATGTATTACAAAGGTACAATAATCCAAACAGTATGATACTGTCATAAAAATAAAGACATGGACCAATGGAACAGAATATAGTATTACCTATTAATAATTCCTGGAGCAATTTCAATGCTACTTTTTCTAGAAAATGTTTGACAATCAACCCATCCCAGATGCCTCCTTACCTTACCCAAGACCATATCTTGCTACCAATGTGCTTACCTAATTCTCTACTTCCTTCAAATAATATTTAAGCATGAAAATTGTTTATATAATTATGTCCCTTACTGTAGAGTCAATTAATCGCAGTGCCTATGACACAGGAAGATTATTGCAAACATCAGACATTGTGATACCATTTCATGATTTTTATTACATTTAAATTTACATACACTGTATTTCTTAAATATCTTTTCCTTAATTTTGACTCATTTTATTTAAATATATACCTTAAACATATCATACTTGCTATTATACATAGATACTAATATAAGAAACAATGGAATAATTATTAAAATAAATATGAACAATAAAATATCATACAGTTTTAATTAAAATATGAATAATAAATTGAAGCAATGTATAAATTGCATACATGATAAGGATTACTCAAAGAAAAATATTAAACAGTTTTTAATCAGTAAAGAGTAAATGGATTTTCACTTAAATGTTACCTATTAAATACTTCGAGATTGAGCTGTAGTGTTCTCTATATGAGGCCAAGTGCAATCTAGAAAGTAATACTTAAGATGTTCTTTGACTCGGACTTCTAATTCTAGATTTGAAAACGGCAATGCATCTGTAGTACAATTATAAATTTTATTTCAATGGAATTCAGTGGCTGAGTGATGAGAAAGTGGGTGAAATTTCCATCACTCTTAATATTTTGATCTGTATTGGACATACGTATTTACCCCAGAAAGGGGATTCAAAAACAAGCATTATAATTGACACATCTCCCCTTTCTTTTCCTACTGTCTCCATTATCTCTCCATATAATAGACTAAGGAGATGAAGCCCACAGGAGTCTGGGTTTAGGGCACGATCCTTCAGTCTTAGGTGCCTCTTGAGCAGCTTTGAAAAGTAAAGAATACAATCCCAGGCATCAGCCATGCCATGATGACATAGTCTCACTACTCACTCGTGTTACCAGGTTATCATGCTGGCCTAGGATCAAAGAGAAAAAGGTACTTCTGCATCTCTAGTTTCTTAATTGACCCTTATTAGAATTATGCATACCACATCTAAAAGGGAAGAAAACATCTGGAAAACAAGATATAAATTTATTGAACTGTAAGAGAAAAGAAAGTATAGAATGAAAAGGAACAAGACTGGAAGCTGAGGGACTGGTTAGAAAGTTATTAATAACAACAATAATAGAGTATTTACTTTGATCTAAACATATCTTAGTAGTTTACATTTAATCCTGAAAATATTCCAAATAATTGGTTCTCAGTATTATTCCTACTTTGTAGATGGCCAAAGAGTGATACTGAAAGTCACACAGTAAGTATGAGGGATGAAGATGCTTGGCAAGCTGGTGGACTGAGCTTCCATTCATTTCTGTCTACCGTTCTGGAGCGTTCTCAGAGAGGATGTTGTTGCATGCCGTGGCAGTGGCTCTAGGGAAGGAGAGAAGTGTAGAGACATTAAGCGGTATAAAAAAATAAAATAATAGGTTTGTCCATCTTTCGCTTTTATTCTCTCTCAGCATTTTTGTCATCATTCTCATGCAGATTTTAACTGAAGAGAGTAGTTTGATTTAGTTAATGTCTACTGAACTAATTGGCTCTTAATCTATGGTAGTTTCCTTAAATGTGATTTTTCCATTAATCTATATCTTCTTATAAACTCAACAAAATCTGCAAACCAGTAAAAATATTTCTTGACATGCCAAGTATTCTGTATAATACTTCAAAGCCAGAGAACTTGCACCAGATATAAAAGTAAGCAGCTTTACTGAATTCTGTAATTGGTAGTGCAACTTTAAAGGACAATCTCTAACTTGCTTATATTCTGATAATTCAAGTGTTCACATTGACTCATTTCATGATCTTAAATACCACTTCTGAAAAACTAAAATAAATGCATCAAGTACTTTTAAAAAATTGTTAGAGCAGTTCACTAGTTTAACAATTACCATTGCTATATTACATGATTATCCAAATTAAATCATTTAACCACTTGTCATGGTTTCTAATCTAGAAAATGTGATATTATTAGTTATGAGGTTGTTATACTATGACAATATTGAAAAATTATCATATTAGTGCTAATTAGCTTTATTTATTTCTGAAGAATGAGGAGTGAGTTATTAACATGCAGAAATCTGCAGAAGTACATGACACACAAATAATTCATGAATAATAGAAACAAAGAGTGATGGAAAAGTGTCCCTATTTTCCTGACATAATAGAGTAATAGCAAGAGTACCAGTGTAACATGCTTTCAAAGTGTTATCTTTTAAGGGAGTCAGATAATAAGAATTAGTTTCATAATGCAATAATCCTCAATCTTGTTATTGCTGTTTTTACTGTGTTTCTATCAGTTCCTACTGGATTATTTATCTAATATTTCATAAAAATGTATTAAAGAAGAGGATTAGACACTTTTAGGACTAGACACTTTCTGAAGCATTTGAAGGGTAATTTCTTTACTAAAAACGTATATATTTTTAATACATGTATACCAGACATATTACTGGGAGCTGAATATACAGAAGGTAAAAGAATAGACCTGATTTATGATTCATAGAACTTATTGTCTATGTGAGAAATAGATATATAAGTAAATAATTAAGCATAGGAATAAATATATACATAGAACAGATGGTACAGCACTCTGATGCTGTAATAGAAACTGAAGATATTTGAAAATGTATGGAGTAGGAGATTATTTACATAGGGTGGCCAGAAAAAGGCTTTCTGTGGAGAAGAAATTGAAGGTAAAAAATAGAACATAAAAGTGTGTATAAAGATGAGATGTGTAAAGAAAAATATATTTAAAGAAAATAAACTAGCATATAACATACTAGAAGAAGAGAGGAGAATGCTACATAGAAAACTTACATGAACTTTAGTGTGGCCAAATCTTGGCAAATAGTAGATGACAAAGAAATGAAGCAAGTGAAATAGACAGCCTTAATCATGTAGGACTTTTTGTCTACCGTAAGATAGTTGATATTTTATTTGTTATATGTTGGAAATTTTTGAAGAATCTATACTTGGGTACAATGTTGTTTTATTTATTTTCTTAAAAAATAATTTCTTCTCCTTTGAGAAAACTAACTCTGAAAAGTTAATATGGGAAGCTGAACAAGCAGTGGTCTAGTATTCAAATGGTAATAAAAGGACCCATGAAATGACAAAGGAGAAAGAAAATGAAGAAATACTCATACTCTTTTATGAAATAATGGACTTAGAAATAAAAGATGAGGGACAGATCACAATGAATAGCAAGGATTATAACCTGAGGAAGTAGTAGCCTGGGGAATCCATTCAATAATATTAAAAAATATTTAAGGAAGGACATTCTCTTAGGAATATATAAGGTTTACATTGTCTCTGAGAAAGATGTCATTATGTAGTTAGGTACTTAGAGGAGAGGCTTGGGGGTTGTCAACATATTGCATGTAATTTAGAGACACTTCAAGGAAATGAAGATGAGATAACAGAGTGAGAAGAGTGAGATAGAAGAGAGAGCACAAGAATAAATTGTGGATAGAGAAGGAGGAAAGAGTGAAAGGCTTAGAGAGAAAGAGAGCTCAGAAATGTAGAAAGAAAACCCAAAGTTTGTGTGGTGACACCAAAGTCAAGAGAAGAGGGCATGTTTAGAAAGACAGATGGCCACTCTGTAGCAGTTACATCAGAGGTTAAATAAGGTAAATACATTAAGGTTCCATTGGACTTGACAATATGGAAGTGATTGGTGTCCATATACAAGAATTAGTGTGTCAGTATGGAATAGAAAGCAGATTTGAAGAATAAATGAGAAGTGGTGCACTGGATGTGTTTGTAGACAACTCTTTAAGAACTTTGTAAATATTATCAGAGAAATTGGTTACTACCTGAAAAACAATGAGAGGATATTGGAGTTAGTTTTAAGGATTAAAGATGTTAAAAGTTCAATCAATCAGTGAGGTAGGTAGAGTATCATTGAGAGATGATGGCTGAAGGAGTGATGTCTTGGAAGATATGAGAGAAGAGAACCAAGTTTAACATGACAGCTAGCCTTTGACAAGAGGAAAGGACACGCACAGGTTATAACAGGAGGTTAGAAATCATGATGGCTGCAGGTATGTTTGGAGATTTGGCAGCCAAAATTAAAAATAGCATCTACATGATAATTTCTATTTTTTTAAGAATGCTTGAGCAAAGATTACTCTGCTGAATATTACAAAAGAAGGAAATGGTAATTTTGGAAATATAGGAAAGGTTGAAATGTTGAAACTGTCATTTTGGGAAGTAGCAAGGTAAGCATTCCAGAGAAAAGTAAGCATTTTAGAAAATTTAGTTATGATTGTTTAGCAGTATTGAGGGGACATTCGAGGTTTGAAATTATTAAAGTATAGGCAGTGTGCCCCATTGAGGGATATTTTTCAGCAGTATTAATTGTCTATTTCTAAGAAATGAACAATTTAAGTTAAATCAGGGGTATAATGCTGCCAGGTGAATGTTAGATAAAGAGAGTTAAGTTGCTTATATATTTTAATAAAATAATTGAAATTATGAATGATGAATAATGGATAATTATCTGGACAAGCAAGACTAGTAGGCATAAGGAAACTGAAAGTGGTTACAGACTGTTAGAATTAATTGATAGCCATGATAATGTTCAGTAATCTTTGCAAACAGATCCTTCAACAGGTACACATGCAGGGCAGCAAGTTATGGTAAGAAAGAGAAATGGTAAGGATTCCAGAGACGGCAAAGTTTCAGTGAAGATAAATTTCAGAGAAATGGCCACAGAAATAGGTGGCTTTGAGGGAGTAAAGGAAAAAGGTCATTAGCAATAAGAAAGCCAGGAAAATTACATGTCAGGGAATTTAGATGGATCAACCATATGGACGCTCAAGAGATAATGATAGTCATTGAGTTGAAGCAGAAATGTGATTCTTCAACAAATGAAGAGAGTATCCAAGAGGTTGAAAATTATAGTATCCAAAAGTAGACTTGGTTTATTCATTAGGATATTGAAATAAAAAATGTAATAGAAAGAGTAATTTGGGAGAGGGAGGTAGCATACAAATATTCTATAAGCAACTATGAGGGACAAAGAAAACACCAATCACAGACTCTTTTGTCCTAATTAGAAGAGTAGAGTAATTATAATAATAAAAATAAGCACCATTCAATGTTTTCTGTGTGCATATACAATTCTAACTGCCTTACTGTGTTGTTTAATTCAATCAACACAAAAGAGAACATTAACTGATATTATTGCTACTTGCAGAGGAAAACGCTGGGTGAAGATTGATGATATCAAGTAAGTTTTTCTCAAAATTAATAAAAGAATAAGTGTAGCTCAAGAATTTAAATAAAAATCTACTTGGCATCTACAGTATAATTCTACCTCATACAAAAGTCATGTGAACTGTTGAAAAGAAAAGTAATGTAATAATACTTTAATTATAGTCTGAACTAAGATTTAAATATGGCTGAATCAAAATTATTAATGATTTGGCAGACCCCCTGGAGTCTTTTCACAGTCATTGATTTGTGTGCATTTATTATTATGTAAGTAGTAATAATTTGAGTATTTGGAGTGACGTTTCCAGGGTTTTGAATGTTGGAACTTTCCAGGAAGATAAACAGGTGATCATGGTGTCTGGTCTTAAAAACTAGGTGTGAGACCCTTGAGATAGAGGGATAATCACCTCTCTCAAAACCTGACTTCAGTATGTCTCTAGTGAAGAACAGTCTGCAGGTAGTGCCATTTGCTTTACCTTGAAGGTTTTGCAGTCAGGAAGGCAGTGGAGCAGAACAGCGTGGGAAGGATAACATGCTCACAGAAGGCTTCAGCAGGATTAGATTGGGGGCAGAAGGGAGGAGGGATAAAAAATGATGTACACCAAGGTTTCTCACCCTGAGCATTATTGACATTTTGCACTGAAAATTCTTTGTTGTGAGAGGCTTTGTTGTGAGATGTAGCATTATAGCTACAACTCTAAAATATATCCACTGATGCTAGTTGAACCCTTCCCATAGCCCAGTTGTGACACCCACAATGTCTCTAAACATTGCCACATGTCCCCGATGGGACAAAATTAACCCCCAGCTGAGAATCCATGACATAGGCAAACATGTGAGGAATGTTTGGGAACACATGTAAGACACACAGATGACAGTGAAAACCAGAAATACTTTGATGATACTTGGAACAATACTGTAGCTATATAAGTGGAAGATCAGAATTAATGAAATTTAGGTACTTCTTTTAATCATCTTCCAGTATTGGGGTGGTCGAAATAGATGATATTTGGGCTGCATGCTATACTTGACCTGGTAATATTTAGGTTGCCATAACTATGGTAGGAAAATGCTTCAATTCACTCAATCTGTTGATATACTAGAACCAGTCACTCTAAAATGAAAGGGGTTTCCTTTCCTTATGTTCTAAGAGACAACAACAGCATAAATTCTTCTATGATTTAGATTTAAAAAGAAGATTAAAATAAGTTAAGCTAAAGAGGTAGTTGAAAAACAATATAGTGCTTAATATATGCCAGGCCTTTTTCTAAGTGATTGATGTATATTAATACATTAAGCCTGCAGCAGCCCTTTAAAACAAGCATTGTTATTATGCCATTCTTCAGATGAGGAACAATCAAAAATAAGAAAGTCAGATTCAGAGCAGTGACCAGGGGACACACTGAGCAGTCAATAAAAAAGGGATAAAAGCTTAAGACAGACATCGGGATAAGATGCAAAATTAACATGCATATGATCTTAATATGACTTGTATTCATGTGTTTTACTGAGGAAATCATGGTTGAAATTATTTAATTCTTTTCAAAATTTTTAATTATTATGAAATCATTTAATTTTCACAGGCTTCTTAATTTAACTTCTTAGTCAATTTGTCAAGATGTATGAAATGATGAACACAATATTTAATCACAATGGCTCCTTTTGCTATAAAGTTCAATATTAAGGATTCTGTACAACATATTAAAATTGATTGAATTTTTTTATTATTTCCCCAAAAACACTAGGAATAAATTAAGTGTCCAAAAAGGCCAAAACAAATATATGGTAACTTTGGTCAACATTATTTTAAAAACAATATATAATTAATATTATTTCTGTGCTAGCAAATAATGATCTATTTTTCTCATGATTTGGAAAAGCAAATTTTACCATGTTTATTTCAAATAGAAGCATCTATTAAAGTCAAATGAAATACATATTAATTTCCTAAAAAATCTTATACATATGAATGAGAGGCATTTTTGTCATTTCTAGATTCCCTATTTTACCAGTACCAAAACTAATAAGAAATGGTCCAAACAGAGAATTTGTCGAGCTTACAGATTGCAAATATTTGAGGGAAAAAAATGTATATCTCATTTACTCAGTGAACAGTCTATAAATTGGACATTCACAGAGGCACAAGATCATTAACTATCCTTTCAGAAGTCAATTTTATGCTTCCTAAATTAGATCTAGAGCTAGGCTATTTTGGGATGGCAGGCTGGGAATAATATACAGATTTTGTGAAATCAGGTTTAGCCCATTTTCAGCAAAATCACACTCAATTCAATAACAACCACTGAAAACAAAGAAACGTCAATAAAAATAAGTTGCAAAAGACTCCTCTGTAGATGTTACTATTAAATTTTCAAAAAGTTTTATACAATGAACTTACAAATAGTCATAATTGATCAAACTTTGCCTCTGGAACTTTTCACAAGAAAAGAGAATCAATAGAATTGCGTGTGTACTGGAGTTCAATATAGTGCTCTCTATTTTGTTTTAAGTTTGTTTTTCTTCTGTATTTAGGTGTGGTTTTGTCTTGATTTTTTTCCATGATTGTAGATATGTAAAGTTTGAAAGTAAAAAGCTATGTTTTAATAAAGAAGAGTGTTTATTTTTAAGGTCATATTTCCTTCAATCAACTATAGGCACAGCAGTATGATCATTTTAATATTCACCTTCTCTGTATGCTGATAAAGAAAAAGAAAAAAATCATTTTATATTCAAATTCATGTAAAGATCATGGAAACATATATTCCTTAATCAAACTGATCACTTCTGTGTTTTGAAGTAATGTTGCTTTAATCTACCCCAGTAAGATCCGTTGGTCCTGAGCATGAGTTAAAATTTATTCGGCCCAATATTTATAATATTCTTTAAGTGGAGTTCCTTTCACTGCTGATGTCTGCCACCTGACAGGGTATCGATTATTATTGTAATTATAGATTTATGTCTTCTGTAAGCACAATACTACTTACATTACAATGTTAATATTTTATAATGAAAAAGGAGAAAATTAATTTAGATGTAACATTTTGTCTAAAATTATATTAAAAGAATTCAATGATGTCTACCCTAGTTAATAAAAATAAATCCTGTTTTCAGATTACTGTTAAAATGTTTTGCTATGTATTTTAAGTCAATTTTAAGGAAAGAATTATCTTGAGTCATAATAAGAGGGCAAAACTAATCAGCAATAGTTATGAAGATCAGCACTAAAACAAATGTGTGAGAGCAGAAGATACCTCACTACTTAAAATGGTTTGAGACTAAGAGGTAGGGGGAACCCAGGAGATCCAGTGAGAAGTAGCCTCTCATTTAAAATACGCCATTTACCAAGTAGTTTGATCCCTATAACAACTACACCCAAGAAGTCACCCATAAGACTCCAGATGTCCTCAGAAGCTTGACTCAGAAAACATACACCATTAATCACGATTGTGTGTGAAGAAAAATAGGACAACAGTTACAGTTTGCACAATAAGGATCTATTCTACTCTGTTTAAAGGATGATTGAGTTATTTATTTTATTTGTTTGTTATACCTGAACAGGCTTAATACTTAAGTATATATTCTAATTTCATCTAATTGTTCATCCAAGAAATTAAAGAAAAGGGGAAGTTACATTTTGAGGGCACCAGAGGAGTGAAAGAAATTAACTAGGACATGTAGTGAGCATTGGTGCCCAGGAATGGCAGACGTTGAGAAACTGAAATGGTAGGGCTTAAATTTCTGGGAGCAGAGTTACAATCCATCCAGGATACCTGTCAGATTGCACCAGCAGTAGGAAAGGAACCAGTAAAATAATGAGAGCAGAGAAGTAGGACAAGAATCAGAAGGCAAGTTACTTTGTCACAAGGATTTCTGGTTACAGCTGTAAAAGTATAAAACGTGTAACAATTGTTAGTTTTTTTTTAACACTCATTTCCAGAATGCAAAGTACTTCTATATATTTATTCCAACATATCTAAATCTATCATCTATCTATCTGTCTATTTAGCTAGAGATAGAGACAGAGGCATAGACACATAGATAGGGATGCATAATTGCTCAGGTATATAACCTGCTTGCAGAGAGCTTAATGAAAACACTTGCATTTTGACATCAGATAAACATGAATACCAATATAGTATAAACATGATAAATCATTGAATCCTTTAGTGCATATTTTTCTCCACACCATAATGGTGCATTACCTTCTTTGCGAATTTGTTGTGAAATTCTATGAAATATTTATGTCTTTACTTCAGGATTTGGATTGAAATTCTTGATCCCCAAAAAACAATTTAGAAAGAGCTGCCTACTTTTAAGTAATTATGAACATGATCAGTTCTCAACTAATGGATTCACCCACATTTGTGATATCCTATAAACAGAAATTAACTATATGTACATGTTCAATAATTGCTGGGAATTGGGAGTGTGAACACAGATTTTATTTTCATTCTATTTACTTTATTAACATCTCTTAAGCCACCTCTACTCAGGCAGGCAGTTGTTTTCAATGCCTTTAATATCTGTGGAAATATGCAGAAATGCTAAAATAAAATGAATGCTCCTTTTTATTTTTCAGAAAAATAACTTTAATATCCTTATATGGTTTAGTTTGGAAAGAATCACAGGTGATACAAATCATAAAATGGGTGAATGAATAAAGGAATGAATAGATGGTATGCTTTGCTTCTAAACTAGATAATAAAAATCATATGTCTACTTCTCAATTAGAGATATTATTTCCTTATAATGAAAAAAATATATAGTCATGATTCAATCAGTGGATTCACTCTTGGAATGTGATTTCAGAATTGACAAATATTATCATGCAATATTCCTATATTTTAATAATATTTATTTTAACTCTTCATTTAGTATTCAAAATAGATTTACAGTATTGTCTAAACAAGTGGCTGGTCAACTTTTGTTAAATTTTATTTAGTTTTAAAATGAGATTTTATCATCCTTTAACTTGAGTAGACTAGATCTAAATTACCCAGACTAAAATTTCTGTTTTATTTTCTTCCCATCATAATCCTGAAAAGACTTTAAATAACCTAATTTAATTTTCCTCAGCCTTGGATTTTGCAGGTATATTCCTTGGAGACAATTTGCTTCTCTCCTCTCTTGAAGTTTACATAATTTACGTTTTTCTAACTTTACATCCTACTTTAAATTTTCCTTAAATGCCACCATTCATTTGATATCATTTTCTTCCCCAAACAATGTCACTACTTACATCAACTTCAACCTTTTCCTTTACGTTGCTTCCAATGATTTTTGCCAGGATGTGGAATTTAGAAACTATGGTAGGATATATTTTATCTCTAATTGCAGGCTTGTGTTTTAAGGTTAAATAGGTGGCTTATCTTAGTTCTATAACTAAAAAATGACTTAGTTTTTAAAGCAAACCTCTGGCTATTACAACTAATATACTCATGGGTAATGAGGACAAGAGATGAAAAACGACCAGAAAGTACACTGTTATAGCATCTTGTGTATCTTCTTGTAAATTAAAAATGTTCATGCACCTTTAGGAAAAATGCAAGTTATGTTATATACACAGCAGATAAAAGACAGATCAAAGAAATTATTGACCTGTAGCCCTCAGAGGCACTTTCAAATGATGTTTTTCCAAAAGTAAGTAATTATAAATTATAAATGGTGTGAAGAATGGGAAATGTCTTTATTGTATCACAATGATTATTTTTCTAACCTCCTAAAAGCCCTAGCTAGGTGGTGTATTTAGCAGCTACAAAACCTCCATCTTATCTGTTTTGCTAAAACTACAGAAATGTGTTGGCTATCTTTTATGATCCCTTCTCTCAGCACCATCTTTCCTTAATTTTTGTCCTCTTCTCACTCTGTCCATTACTACATCTCCACAGGCTCCACAAAAATATTTGTTCATTTTAGTGCTGTAGCTGCCTAAGGCAGTAGCTGAAGATTCCAGCTGAGCTAAACAGTATATTTGTGCTTTGGTAAAACGTAATGTGTTTTTGCCAGGTTTGCAGTTTTTTCCTATTATAGTAGTTTTCAAGATTCTATCACCTTTACAGCCTACCTATATTATCTCCAATGCTGTTCACGGACATTCCAAAAAAAATATGCACTCGGCATTCTTCTCCACAGACGTTGATGTGAATTCCATTCCCAGACCCAAGAGCCCTCTCAATATAAATATGCCCATGATGGATGGTGACCTCCTCTGATATTTATAGTACAGCAATAGGAACCATTGCACAGGACTAGTGATCTGTGAAGGAAACATGCTAGGCTTGCTGAGACACTCTGTTTTAGAATTCAACTATGTGGTTAATGGCAAATTGTTATATCCAAAGTTAGAAATATATAATTGAAACAAACTATTTGAAATATATAAAAATTCTACTCAAAGCTCCTTTTATTAAATAAAATACCATGCATACTACACTATTTAATTAATTTTCTCTATTTTTTCCATTATAATATAGCATATCTGAATCAACATCATGTTGGCCAACTTGAGATATGGATTTCTTTCTTGTACCACATAGAACATTTGGATTGGGATAATCCTTAATTTTAATTGCAAGTTCCACACCTTATTCTTTGTTTCTTCCCAAAAAACCTGCAGAGAACATGTGATTTCTAGTCTGGCATGTATGAATCTTAGAAGTTATCACGCTTTTCCATACACAAGAAAAAAAAATAAGCACACTGAAAATCAACAACTTTTCTTAGATCTATCAGAGCACTGAAGTTACTGGCAAACCACTACCCTCTCCTTCAAATTGAAGACACAAAGAGGTAGAAACCAAGAATCACCATTTACCTGAGCAAAAGTGCAGGAGCAAAACACGCTATGGGAAACATGGAAAATCCAAACTATAATTGACAAATTGCTGAAGACTCATTGTGGGCAAGTTTGAATGTTATAAACTCCAGTGATGGCCCATTCTGGGGGTGCCCACACTCTTCGATGAATGCTAGCTACACGAGACCTAAAATATTCTCATGGTAAATATCAGAGAAAAATCCCCCAGTGCTTCCAGCAGTGGAATGGGGAAAATAGACATTATGAAATACACCCAGAATAATCTATTTTTGTTGCCAAGGTCCAACTCAGAGAAACTATTTTCGTGAGCCTAATAGCCTGGGGTATTACCAGAGGCTAACGGACCCGGAGGAAGGGAAATATCCAACTCCAGCCTCCACTAACCTTCCTGCCTTACCTAAAGGGGAAACAAAACAAAACAAAGAAGCATTTGTGAAAGTCACAGCCTAGGCCCCGTGAAAGACTGAGGCCTAATCCTAGGACGGTAGAATGCTCCCCCTCCACTACATCTCACCCCCGTTCCTGTAAGACTCTTGTGTAATAACAGGAATACAACAGAAAGAACTGTACATTTCAGATATTAAAAAGAAATCTCCAGAGAAACCCAAAGACAATAGAAGAGACAAAAAACAAGGACACCTGGAGAAATTTTAATCTTGGACATCTACACCTATAGCAAACAGTAAGCACAGCCTAACCCCTAGCCAGACAGATATAAAACTTCACACTACAGGCTACTTGCCTCAGCTACTTTACCCAGTATTTATGTCTACTTTTCAACAAAAAATCACAAAGCATGTCTATGTCAGAGATGTTGTTATCTATCTTTGTTAGATAACTGTTGCATTTAAAACAGCAATGATTGATATGCTAAGGGCTGTCATGGAAAAAGGGGACAACATTGAAGAACAGATCAACAATATACAAAGAGATGGAAACTCAAAGAACTAATTAAAAAATTCTTCATTTTCGTTAGGGTGTTTGTCATTTCTTTTTTGATACATCATAGTTGTACATATTTATGTGGTACTTGTGATATTGTGATATGTTTAAAATGTGCAATGATCAAATCAGAGTAATTGGGATATCCATCACCTCAACCATTTATAATTTCTTTTTGTTGGGAATATTTGACATCTTCTCTTCTAGTTATTTTGAAATATACAATAAATTAGTGTTAACAATAGTCATCCCACTGTGCTATCAGACACTAGAGCTCATTTCTTCTATCTAACTGTATTTTTGCACCCATTAGCCAACCTCTCTTCAGCACCACTCCCACATACTTTCGAACCTCTAGTAATCACCATTCCACTCTCTAACTCCATGAGATCAACGTTTTTAGCTTCCACATGTAAGTGAGGACATACGATATTTGTCTTTTACTGTGCTTGGTTTATTTTACTTAACATAAGGTCCTCCAGACTCATCCATATGGCTGCACATGACAGGATCTCAGTTTCCTTTATCACTGAATAATATTCTATTGTGTATATGGACCACACTTTCTTTATCCATTCATCCACTGATGAACAATTAAGTTGATTCCATATTTTGGCTATGGTGGTAAAGCTAGACATGGGAGTGTATTAATAAATATCTCTTTGACATACGTGTTTTCTTTCTTTTGGATAAATATCCAGCAGTAGGATTGCTGGATTGTATGGTAGTTCTATATTTAGTTTTTTCAAGAACCTACATACTGTTTTCCATAATGATTATACAGATATATATTCCTACCACAAGTGTATGCATGTTCTCTTTTCTCTACATATTTGCCAGGATTTTTTATTTATTTCTTTTTGATAATAGCCCTCTTAACTGGTGTGAGATGATATTTCATTGCAGTTTGATTTGCATTGGTGATGTTGAACATTTTTTCATATATTTTTGGTCATTTGTATTTTTTGAGAAATATATATTCAGATCATTTTCCCTTTTTAATGGATTATGATGATGATGATTATTTTGCTATTGCATTATTTGAGTACATTATATATTTTGGATATTAATTCTTTGCCAAATGGATAGTTTGCAAATATTTTCACCTATCCTGTGGGTTGTCTCTTCACTCCATTAATTGTTTTATCTACTGTACAGAAGCTTTTTAGCTTGCTATAATCCCATTTGTCTATTTCTGCATTATTTGCCTGTGTTTCTTTACCCAAATCAATGTCCTGGAGCATATCCTTAATATTTTCTTCTGGTGGTTTCATAGTTTTAGGTCTCATGTTTAAGTGTTTAATCCATGTTGATTTGAATTTTATATAGGGTGAGAGATAAGAGTCTAATTTTATTCTTGTGTACATGGAAATCCAGTTTTACCAACACTGTTTATTGAAGAGACTGTCCTTTTCCCAGTGTATGCTTTTGGTGCTTTTGTCAAAAATGAGTTGACTGTAAATGCATGGATTTATTTTTGGGTTCTCCATTATGTTCCATTGGCCTATGTATATGTTTTTTTATGCCAATATCATGCTGTTTTGGTTACTATAGCTTTGTAGTATATTTTGAAGTATGGTGGTATGATGCCTGAAGCTTTATTCTTTTTGATCAAGATTTCTTTGGCTATTCAGGGTCTTTTGTGGTTCCATACAAACTTTAGGATTTTTTTTTCTATTTTTTTGTCATTGGTATGTTGGGATTGCCTTGGATGCATAGATCACATTAGACATTATGGACATTTTAACAACATTAATTCTCCCAATCCCTGAACATGAGATTTATTTTCATTTTTCTGTGTCTGTCTTCTCCATTCCTTTCAACAATATTTTATAGTTTTCATTGTAGAGATCTTTCTCCTTTTTGGTTAAATTTATTCATATTTTTTGTAGCTATTGTAAACAGGATTGCTTTCTAGATTAGAAAAAAAGAATGATTTTGAGGAGCTTATAAATAGACTAAACACAGCTCAGAAAAGAATCAGTGAGGTTGAAGAAATGTAAACAGATACTTTCATAATTGAAATGAAAAGATAAAAAAGAATGAAAATAGCAGAACAGAATATGTAAGAAGTGTAGGACAATTGCAAAAAGCATAGAATATACAGAATACAAATATCAGAAGGAAAATAAAGAGATAAACAGAAGAAATTTGAAGCAATAATAACTGAGAATTTCCCAAAATTAATGATAAGCATCAAAACATAGTTTCATGAAGCTGACAGAACAGCAAGCAGGGAGAACACCAAACAATCCACGCTTAGGCATATTGAATGCAACCTGACAAAAGTCAAAGACTAGGAAAGAACCTTAAAAGAAGCCAGGGGGGGAAAAAGTTCTGTACCTCTGTTGAAGCTCTTGACATTAGTTTATGCACCTGTAACATTTCTTGGAGGACTGCAGGCGTTCCTTGTTTCTTGAAGCTTTAGCAAATATTTCACTCTTTCTCTCCATTATTTCTTCTGACAAAATTGTTGGTGATTTTCATATTTAATTAATTAATTATATATCTCCTTCCATAATTTTGTTATACCCTTTACCTGAGTCACAAAGTTTTACAATCATACCCTGGAAATTGGCATTACCAATAACTGTACCTACCTCATAGCCCAAATTTTAAATATCACACTCTCTGAACACCTGCTTATAAGCTTCCAGCTAGGACCCACTAAAATCCTGATTCCAACTATTGTACCTCACCAGGCACTCCAAGCCATTGATCCTTTCTTTATAATTTTCTGTCATTTCTATATATACCTTCACTTTCATCATTTTTATGGCTATATTTCTAGAGCCATCATTGAAATCTCTCACTACCCAAATTTGATTGTAATTTATACTCACAAACTCTAGCTCAGGAGGTTCCTAATTCTTCCCAGTTATAGTAATATGTGTCCCTTCTTTTTAACCCTCCCCTCTCTGAGATGATTATTTATATCAGCTAGTAATAATACTTTGTTTTTAGAAGCAATCAGAAGAGAAATTCTACATGCTCCCCCCATCCAAATGTCTTTTTATTTGTATCTATATTCATATAATCTCTCTTAATTACTGGTAATATAGACCTGTTCAATATTTTTCACATATGCCTCAGATACCTTTCTCTATAGTATAATCCAGGAATGCTTTTTCAGAAATTCTCTCCTTTCTCTTCTGTATCATCAGGTGTTTTTGCTCCACCCATTTCTACCTGATGATTCTGTAGGTATACAAAAATAAGTTATCAACATCCCCACTATTAATTTTTCTTTTTTTGGGGGGAACAGGCAATACTCCATGTCTAATCCATGTCTCAATTCTTTGTGGATTATAGGGAGGTAAAAGGATGAAAAGATTTTGTATTCTCTTTGTATCTGCTTTCTCTCACATTTATGTTTCCAACTGCTATAATTATTAATACAATTTTACTCACACTTGGTCAAGGTCACTAAACCCAACTTCTCCAAAACCATTGCCTTCTTCTTGAAATACTCCATACCCTTCAGATATCATTTTCATTTACTTTTCCTCCTTCCCTACTAGTCATTTCCCTTTACTCTCCTGTTCTCAAGGATTGAATTTTCCAGAAACTGTATCAAAGAATGTTCTGTTGATTTGTTTTATTTTCCCACTTCTCTGTTTATATTAAATCTAGGTAATCTCATCCTTGGCTTTGGAGATCATCCAATTATCACACCTCTCCTTACCACCACCCCAATTCCTCCCTCCTAGACCAGCCACCCTCATCCATCTCTTGCTAGCTTTTGTGGAATTCTCCACCATGTCCTATGTATGTCCATACTTGCTCCTTCCATGATATCATTTCTTAGAAATCTCTTCTTGTTCACATGTCTAAAGTCACAGCAGCTGTCTTAGAACTCCTGGAATGCAACCAATCAAATTATGCCTTAGGACCTTTGTAAGTGCTCCTGTTTAACTAGAAAATTCTTCTTTGAAATATTTATAACGCTTGGTATCTCACTTCATGTTGATGCTCAAATTTCCCTTTTTAGAGAACTCTTCTTTACACATTATTCCTAACTCAACAATTTAGCCTTCATTCTTTTCTATTTCCTTATTCATAACAATTATCACTCCTTAAGATATATTTGTCTACTTTCTTCTACTAACTTTAACTCCGACAATATATGTTGAAAAACTGAAGAAACCAAATCCCTTTTTCATTACTCAAGCACTCAAATTATCTCTGCTACTATTTTCTTCTCTGTTGTTTTACAATGTTAATATCACATACCACATTTTCTCTCCTTTTTAAAATGGCATTATTGTTTCCTCTACATGGTTATTAATTATTAGAAAATGGTTGAATTCCACTTAAAATGTAAGCCAAAATAAATTTGTCTCAATGATGTGGCTGTTCAAGAAATGTTCCCTTTGTTTATGAAGGAGATATTCCAAAACTAAGAACTGGAAAATACATTGGAAGAAAAGCTTACCCAAATCCTCTTAATCTGTCTTCCATTTGGGTTGGATTATTTAAGCAATCAAAGACAGATGAGTACAAAAGTCATAGATGCATCAGAAATAAAATGAATTGTCAGGTTTCCTCTAGCTTAGATCAGAAGCTGTAAATGGTAGATTAATTCTATGAAATTAATGCATTTTAAAAGATCAAGAATGCAAGTAACATTTAAATTAAAATTATATGCAGTAATTTCTGTACTTGTGAGAAACTTAAAAACTGAAATGATTCTTAAGTTCTGGAATTAAAAACAGAAATTTTCTTTAAAGATTACAGCACTAAGATAATTTTTTCCTTTGCCTTTCCCAAACTAGTCCTGAGTCTTTATCAGTGCATCTTCCCTACAATCCAAATTTTGTGTGTTTATTCTTTTACCTTTTTAAAAAAATTTTAATTATTATGGGCACATAATAGTTGTATATCTTTATAGGGTACATATTATGTCTTGATACAAGCATGCAATGTGAATTAATTAGATCAGGGTAGTTGGGGTATCCATTACCTCAAGCATTTAACATTTCTTTGTGTTAGGAACATTCCAATTCACTATTTTAGTATTTTAAAATATATTCTAACTTATTTTTGATTATAGTCACTTTGCTCTGCTAACAAATATTTATTTTTAAAGGAGATATTCAGCATAATATTTCATTAGGAATCAGGAGGATGCACAAGGCAATGATATTTCTTGCCATCCACTTATCTTTAAATCTACCACAATGTATCATTTTTAGTGATTTTGCCTAGAAATACAATTCTCTGTAGCAACAAGCAGTATTTGACATCTACCCAAACCTGCTGCCACATTCCAGATATACCTTGTTTCAATTTCAATTAAGTTTACAATTTAAAAAGTTAAATTAAATCATCTTCCTGAATAGGAGTAGAGAAAATTAAATAAAAGTGAGTAATTGTAGAGACATTTCTTTTGTGACTATGAATAAATTATTTGTAGTCTACGTGCCTACTTATATTTCACTAATGACAAGAATCGAATAATATCTATTTACTTTGAATTTTTTTTAATTTTAAATATTTAATGGTTATGTTCTGAATTTGTTTCATTAAAAGAGTAAATAGAGACTTCAGAAAATACACTTACTGTAAATGCAGAAGAAAAAGATAGGTAATTAAAATTTTTCTTGCTATCAAAATTATTTTTTATCTTATAAAACTTCATGGAATGACATATTTTAATGACTTAAAGACATAGCTTTAAGTGAAGAAATATTTAATTGCTGATAAAATCCCAAGAATAGAAAAATAAGCACCACATGCACCCACCATCAAATTGGTATTAACTGATCAACACATAAGTGCACATATAAGAATAACATCTATTGGATGTTGGGCAGGGGGAAGGGGAGTGAAGGGAGAGGCGACGGGTATATACATACACAAAGAGTGCAATGTGCACCACCCGAAAGATGGACATATTTGAAACTCGGACTTAGGAGAGGAGGGGGGGCAAGGGCAACATACATAACCTAAATATCTGTACCCCCATAATATGCTGAAATAAAGAAAAAAAATTTAATTTATAATGATCACAAACAGCATTTCCTATCTGCTTGCAGGGAAGACTTCAGAATTTTATTTTAGCATACAGGTAGTCAGGCAATTTCTAATGTGAAACAATTCTGCCTGAATTCAGATCCCATCTCTGTCATCATAGACAAATTAACCTCATATGTATCAGAATTTAAATATAATTTTTATGATTTGAAGGAAAAAGCTCTAAAAATTTGTATTTTTTCCTTCTGATTTACCTGAATGCATGTTAGTAGTGAGTTTGAAAAGGATTTACAACCATTCTTATCAACCCTAATATAATCTCCTTCTAGGACGTACATATAACTTAAATTGTTATTTTGGTTTTTAACAAGGACACATAAAAAAGTCAAATATCGAAATCACTTCGGATGTTAGATAGTAATTATTCAGCTAACATTATATTTGAAAGTTTAATTTCATAAGAATATATAGCTTAATGGATAATCAGACAAAATTTTGCTTGGAGGTAAAATTTATATAAAAATGCATCTTAATTTCATTGCTCAGATGGTTCCACTTATGTAACTGTGTGTAAGAGCTTTCTAACTGTATTAACTAAACAAATAAAGAATATTATTCATTATATTTACAGATGGTATTATTGTTAGCCATATGTGGCTTAAAAGGCTAAACAATCTCATAAATGTCTTTGTTTAATGTTGAATTACATTTCTCTTTCAAAAATAAATTAATATTTTTGTAAAACTTAGACAATCCACACATGCACTTTGGTTTGTATGCATTTATCTAAAGGATTTAATTTTATATTTTCATCTTTGTGTGTTTCTTAAATCTACTTTTCTAAAAAATTAAACACA
Organism: Avahi laniger; assembly: GCA_963575035.1. Lineage (NCBI taxonomy): Eukaryota > Metazoa > Chordata > Mammalia > Primates > Indriidae > Avahi > Avahi laniger. Next base: position 36,735 of record CAUYSK010046401.1, read on the forward strand.
AAACAAAGTTAGTATCAATGAAAGGCACGATCTCTTTAAACCAAGCAATAAACAACTCAGGATATTAGTATGGAAGACTATGAAAAGTTAATCTTCAGAAAAACAAAGCAATAAAAACAAGGTCTGTCCAAACTCTTCATCATTAATAATTGAAACATGGGTGCATACGTGAAATGCTTTGTAAGTAATGAGCACCAGGCATTAATATTTAACAGTTTGCTTATGAAATGTGTCCTAAATTATGTCTAAATGTTAACAAGAATGTCTTATACTTGACAGAACAATGAGGGACATAAATATTTCAAAGCAGCAAGCATGGCAGGTGGAAGCTAAAAAAACACCAGGCAGCTTCCATGTTCATCTAACACTTCAACCTTCAAATATGTGCTTTTTAAGTTTAATAGGAACAAAGTGTTTCCCCATCAAAGCCAATGTTTACATCTGTTACATCAAAGCTATACTGGGATCTCTTTAAAGTACACTTATCAGACAAATAATGCATACAAAGTGATGTGTCTTGGTGATATAAAAGGAATTGACAAATAAGACAACTTACTTGAAGTGAAATGCTCTCCTCAATAGCTAATGCACTCTATGTTATTTTTTGACCCATGTCCTTATAAAGACATATGTAGATCACAGACAATTCTCAAGGATATTGCTACACTCACAAACACACATGCAGACGCACACATACGCACACACACACACAAACAGACGTACACATGAATACATAAACCTAGCAGTAAATGGGATGAAATTGATTATATTTGCCCTTTACTTGAAAAACATAATTCTCCAATAGTGGTACAATATCGTAATATCAGGTAGGATAATTTGAACATACAATTTTCTTTCCTTTGTAATAGCAAAGGTTTTAACCTAACATGGTCAAATATAAGAAAAATAGCATAGGTATCTTTGTTTAATGAAAATATATGGAAACAAGATTACGCAAAGCTCAGATAACACCATAATTCAGTGACAGATATATTGCATGGTCTTAGAAAAAAGCACTCACCTTCTTCTGAAATAATATTGTTCTCAATAGAGTAATAAAAGTAAAGGTCATCATTGTGTTCAATGCTAACACAAAATTATTTGACAATATAAAACACTAAAAGCTAGACAAGCACTGAAACTATTTGATAAAACAATATTCAGGAACCATAACATAGAAATATCTCTGTTAATGTAAGCATTTAGATTGCTGATTCGCAGTATAAGAGTGAGTGATTTTTACTACAATATATGAATTTTTCCACACAGTGGCTGTTTTTGCTTTTTGTTTTACTTTATTTTTACATGATAATAGTTGTGCTACAATTTATTTTATTGCAATTTCATCTCTTGTTCTTGCAGAACAGTATACCTAAATTCACTCCTTTGGACACTATCAGTAACTTTCTTACAGCTGTATCAATGTTTTCTAAGGAGAACGTTTTCTCATTCTAAACCATTTGATTACCTATAATGACACTGATCACTATTCTTTGTTTCTTCTTATATATTCATTTATTCACTTGTTTTATTCTTTACCCCATAAAATACTGGCCTTTTTCTATCAGTTATGGCTCTAGTCATGACCCCTAAGCTTTTACTCAAAGCTTGGCCTTATGTTTCTAGTATATATCTTCCTAGTACTGCATATTCATTTCCTCTAAGAAGAACCAATAAGTTTCAAACTTCAAAAATCAGCTCTTAATTTAAAAGGCAACATTACTGTTAAAGAAAAAACCTGGATAGTTTATGAAGTTTCTCTCTGAAGTCCATTCCACCAATTTTGAATATTAAGTGGTTTTCGTCTGCCAAATTCATCCAGTTCAGATATTTCAATGTACAATTCAGTGCCTGCCATTGCTTTAGAATTCTCTCATTTCTATCATAGATGTCCACATTGTGTAAACTTTACTTTTGAATTATTTTTCAAATTTTTTCACTTATCTATGTCACCATTGCTACTATGTAGTCTCAGCTGTCAGCTGGATTCTTGTAGTAACACTTGAGTTATTTATTCCTTTAATAACTCCTCCTGTCTGTTCTCTGCATTTATTACAACATGATCGTGGTGAACTGGAAAATCAATTTTATTCATCATAAAAGAAAAACCAGTGTTTTCTCATTGATCAAAAAATAAAAGCAAAATTTCTTAGCACAAAACACGAGGTCCTTCATAGTTAATCCTGTGTGATAGTCTAAGGCATCGTTCAAGCTCATTCAGCCCATTCTGCTGCCGTTCTCTCCAATATTCTCAACTACTTTCAATCCTGTGTGTACCTCATGCTCCTTTTTACTATATGACCTTGGTCATGTTGCTTCCTCTTTCTTTTCATTTAGATTATTTTCATATTCTCTCCTCTTTTCTTATAGACTATTTTTATTTAACACAGCTCTAAAGTCACTTATGTAATAACTACTTTTAAGAGGTACTATTTTCCTTAATATAGGCCTCATATCACTAGGAAACTTTCCTTCAAAACACTTTTTCACAGTCACAATTATATAATAATTAAATTAATATTTGTCTTTTGCACTACACTTAAAACTCCTGAAGGAAGGAAATATTGGTGCTTATATTCACCATTATATTCCAAGCACATCCTTGGATAGATACCAAGAACTGTCTACTGAATAAATGAACCTCAAGCATAATATCACAACTTGGTCCTTTCTGAACAATTGTTGTAAGTCTGACATTGCTTCTTCTTTCTGGTGAGTAGAAAATAAAGCTTGATTTACCATTAGAGTCTATGTGTACTGTTACATTGGTTATCATTTTATTAATTAGGAAAAAAGAAATAATCCAATATGACATTACGATTTACTTTTCTCTTAAAATTAGCACATCATTAAAACATAATACAATATATTTAAATAGTATATGTCTTTAAAATCATTTTAATATTTACATAGAATTAACTAGTAAAATTAGAGCTAAAATAAGTTGATATATATATATATATATTTTTTTTTTTTTTGAGACAGAGTCTCACTGTGTTGCCTGGGCTAGTGTGCCATGGCGTCATCTTAGCTCACAGCAACCTCAAACTCCTGGGCTCAAGTGATCCTTCTGCCTCAGCCTCCCAAGAAGCTGGGACTACAGGCATGCGCCATCATATCCGGATAGTTTTTTCTATATATTTTTAGTTGTCCAATTAATTTCTTTCTATCCTTAGTAGAGATGGGTCTCGCTCTTGCTCAGGCTGGTTTCGAACTCCTGAGCTCAAACAATCTGCCCTCCTCGGCCTCCCAGAGAGCTAGGATTACAGGCGTGAGCCATCGCGCCCAGCCAATAAGTTGATATTTTAAAAAATAAAATGTAATTTTCTTTTCTCTTGCTTAAATATAATGGAAAAATAAATATTAACACAAGTCCAGTGTATATTTTAATTTTCCAACATGTTATAATAATCTAAAAATTATGATTGATTTATTATTGTTATTACTATTCTAAGAATAAGAATTTATTTTTCTTTATATATTGGTTGGATATTTGAGGGTTTTTGTACATTTTATTAATTTTATTTCATGCTTGTTCTCCCATGCTAATAATTCTCATTTACAAATAAATGCCCAAACTCATCTCACATAGCCCATTTATTTTCCCACAGGAAAAACTGATTTATGGCAGGTAAATTTGTCAAATTTTATGTTTTGTTACTATCCATATAATCTTACTGTAAGAAACTATCTCATATATTCTTCAGACTTTATAGGTAGCATCTCCCATAATATATTTGTTACTTTCTTATAACTATCTTTGTATATTGCCTTAAGAGAGTAAAACTAATCATTTAGCATTTGAGAGATATATTAAAAAATAACTTTTCATTTTAATTTTATCCACCTTATTTATTGCTGGTGTTTTAAACTATGGTCTTCGAATTTAGTATATAGAGAAAGAGGCATAAGGAGAATTTTGCTGAAGGAAGGAATTGCCTTAGTGTTGTCATTGTATAAAACTGGGCAAGGAGTCATAGCATTCTCTATCTGTGTGATTGGGTAATTGCTTTGGAAAACAAAATGCTCTCTGTAGTCATCCCAGGCAGCAAGGTTTTGTATTAAGAAATTCTTTTTACATCATTTACTATACATGTTTCATAAAGATAACCCCTTCTTTGACAAAGTAATGAAAACTTGAAATTCATATGTTATTTACTTTCAGAGTAAGAATTGTCGAAAATATGCTTAAGTGTTTTAGTTGAGTAAGTTTGAAAAAAATTTAATGGATAAATAAAATAATCTGGGTACTGTGTACCTAGGATAGCTACATTCAAGAAACATTTTATTTGCACATAAAATTACAGCAATTAACATATCATATACTAGTTTTTGCTTATAATATTCATATAGACTAAAACACAATTTTATTATAGGTGAAAATTGTGTATAATGTTTATCTATCCTTAGTCCCCTACACAGTATCAGGAAATATGTAATAAATACAACAGACATTATTGATTAAAAGTATTTGTTTCAGCCACATGTCAGTATTTAACATGTATTAAAACTAATTTTTATAACTCTGTTATTTGGGAGGGGAATGTCAAGGACATTTAAGGTGATGTTATAGCTTTATGGTTACTAACCAAAGTAGAACAGAACAGAAAAAGAAAACAAACTCCTGCAGTACTAATACGTATCATTTGAAAATGAAAATTTATTGTCTGAACCAATCTTTCAGAATGCAAATTTCTTATCAAGTTCAAAACAGACATCAACACTGATCTCCTACATAGAAAATACTAAAACAGACTTTTCATTCATACATTATGTGACCTTATGTGAGAATGTGATATTATTGAGCAAACTTTTTATTTTCCTTCAAACTTTGCCTTCTGTTATACTTCTCAACCAATATATAGTAACAGAGACTGTTTTGCCCTCCTTCTAGAAACAACCAAAAAACATGAAAACATATGAAGCAACTGTTTTCAAACATTGAATATCAGGCAGTCTCAGAGATTGGGTCCAGATACGGGAGAAACAAATGCCTTCGAGTCTATATTTGCTCCATGCTTATTGTCTGGAGAGAGTTTCCAAGAAGATGAACAAGTGGAGGAACTCAAATGGAGCTGCAAAGTCAGGTCCTGAGATCTGCAGAGGCCCCTTAGGATCTTAGTTCAGTTCTGCTCAGACCATGTTCGTAAGAAACTTCAAAGCTGGAGACCTGAGATTTCTCAATAGTGTTTCAAAATGTAATAATGCAATAAAAACTTTAAAAATACATCATTTGACTATTGATTTCATAACATTGGGGCAAAAACTTCTTCAAAATCAGATTTATTTTCAAACATATTTTTCATTATCAAAAATTTTCCACATTTAACTTATTACTTAAATATTCTTCATATTCACCTAACTTTATTTGTATCAAATTGAACTTCAAATTATATCTTTGGCATTTTTAATTACATATTTATAATATAAATCAATGACTATATAAATAAGAACCTTACTTACTTAAGTTATTAAAATTGGACCAGCAAATATGACTAGAAAATATATACAGTTTGGATTTATTTACCTTTTATTTTGTGAATAGATTGGAGTCCCTTTAAATAAGAAAAAAGGTGGTCTTTGTGATACATTATAATATAATTTAAATTATAAAAATGTTGATTTGCATACATTTCAAGATAATATTTTATTTAAAATATCTTGCATTTAACAACCTTTTAAAATCAATTTTACTTTCAGCAAAAAAAAAGAAAATAAAAAAAGAAAAAAAAATCAATTTTATTTTATTTTATTTTTAAAAATGAGCCAAAGAATTTTTATTATTTTTTTTTATTTCAGCATATTATGGGGGTACAGATGTTTAGGTTACGTATGTTGCCCTTGCCCTCCCTTCCCCCCAAGGCTGAGCTTCAAGCGTGTCCATCCCCCGGATGGTGCGTATCACATTCTCCGTGTATGCTTATACCCCTCCTCTCCTCTCCCCCCCCCCCGCCCAACAGCCAATAAACGTTATTCTTATATGTGCACTTAAGTGTTGATCGGTTAATACCAATTTGATGGTGAGTACATGTGATGCTTGTTTTTCCATTCTTGGGATACTTCACTTAGTAGAATGTGTTCCAGCTCTATCAAGGAGTATACAAGAGGTGCTATATCACCATTGTTTCTTAAAGCTGAATAGTACTCCATGGTATACATATAACACATTTTATTAATTCACTCATGTATTGATGGACACTTAAGGTTGTTTCCACATCTTTGCAATTGTGAATTATGCTGCTATAAACATTCAGATGCAGGTGTCTTTTTTATGGAGTGTCATTTGTTCTTGTGGGCCCAATAATGGGATTGCTGGATCAAATGGCAATTCTACTTGTATCTCTTTAAGGTATCTCCATATTGCTTTCCACAGAGGTTGTACTAGTTTGCAGTCCCACCAGCAGTGTATGAGTGATCCTATCTCTCCGCATCCACGCCAACATTTATTGTTTTGGGACTTTTTGATAAAGGCAATTCTCACTGGAAATAAGTCATATCTCATTGTGGTTTTGATTTGCATTTCCCTGATGACTAGAGATATTGAGCATTTTTTCATATGTTTTTTGGCCATTATTCTGTCTTCTTTTGAAAAGTTTCTGTTCATGTCCTTTGCCCACTTTTTGATAGGGTTGTTCAATTTTTTCTTGCTGATTTTCCTGAGTTCTAAATAGATTCTAGTTATCAGCCCTTTATCGGATGTGTACCATGTGAAAATTTTCTCCCATTCTGTAGGTTGTCTGTTTGCTCTTGTGACAGTTTCTTTGACTGTGCAGAAGCTTTTTAATTTGATCAGGTCTCATTTATTTATTTTGGTTGTTGCTGTGATTGCCTTTGGGGTCTTCTTCATAAATTCTTTGCCTAGGCCAATGGCTAGAAGAGTATTTCCAACATTTTCCTCTAAAATCAATTTTAGATTTTTTTTATCTGTTTAAGATATTTATTTTATCCATCTTTTATTAGGGGTGTTGCTAAAAATTCATTCACCAATTGATTAATATCATCCCTTCACATTCTTCTGCAATACAAATAATGGCCATTTTTAAGATAGGATTGGATTGCAAAACTTCACTCAAACACACAGGATGTTACATGCATGCATAATTGATTTCTTCAATCTGCGTTTTCATTGTAGTATTGTACCTTTACTTGTTTCTCTCCCTCAGCCAACAATGCACTTTCTTATACTCCTGGTCATTCTTCTACTCCAGCCTGGTCAACACTATCCTTCTTGGGAGAGTTTGGTGAAGTATCTTCATCTATAACAAAAGATGCACAGAAGGTAGAGCTGAAGAGCCAGGGATCAAAACCCATATTTCTCATGTGCAAACTTTATGACCCGAAGGAAATTATTCAAATTCTCTGTGAGACGGTTTTCTCATCTGTAAACTATGCAACATATTAGTGCCAGAATCATAAGATGTTGATAAAGTGCAAATACCTTAGTATAAAATGTTTAGAATAGTTCCTGGCCTGATCAATTTAAACTAAATGCTAATTATCCCTAGCTTAGGTAGAATTAATCCCTGTAATCAATTAATAAGTAATGTAACACCTGTTTATTGCATACCTAAATGCTTGCTGAGGGCAAAGTATAAATAAGACCATTACTGCATCCATTACTACAAAGCTAATAGCATATTGTTATCTTAATATCTATCATAGGATTTGCAGAACTTCACAACTGTTTGTTTGATCACTTTCTCTTCCTACCAGAATGAAGACCTTGATGATTATATTAGTTTTCTAGGACTGTCATAATAAAGTACCACAAACCGGGTGGCATAAAAATCAGAAATATATTGTCTCAATGTTCTGGAGGCTAGAAGTTCTAAATCAAGGTGTCAACAGGACCATGCTCCCTCCAAAATCCACAGGGAAACCCTTCCTTGCCCCCTCCTAGCTTCTGGTGGTTTGACGGCAATCTTTGATATTTCTTCACTTGCAGATGCATCATTCCCACCTTCCGTGTTCACATGGCATTCTTCCTGTGTGTCTTTATATCACCTTCCAATTTAATAGTGAGTATATGTAGTGTTTGTTTTTCCATTCTTGAGACACTTCACTTAGAATACTGGTCTCTAGTTCCATCCAAATTGTTGCAAAAGGCATTGATTCATCTTTTTATGGCTGAGTAGTGTACTCCATGGTATACATATACCACATTTTGATAATCCACTTGTATATTGATAAGCACTTGGACAGATTACACATCTTTGCAATTGTGAATTGTACTGCATAAACATTCAAGTGCAAAAAAAGTGAGAAACTGAAAATGATAGTACATTTATTAGTGATTTAAAATATTAGAAAGAAAAAAGTTGAAGTCATCATAATTTGTGTAATGATGACCAATGTTGAAACACTTGGATAGGAAAACTGCACATCATAAGATTTCAATTTTCCTTAAGTTGATATATAATTTAAACAAAAAGAAAACAACAAGAAGAATATTCTAACTAAACAAGATGATTCTAAATTTAACATAGAAAAAAATGAGTCTAAAAATTCAGAAAAAAAACCATAAAATGTTTAATGGAAAGAGAATTAACCTACAGGATTAAAAACTCCATAATAAATCTAGAATTCTACCAATATGTTTCTGGAACCAAAAGATCAGTGAAACTAGAGAGCAGAGAGTGGACTTAATGAATATAGGAATTTAGTATACAGATTCTGTGCTGCTGAACTGACTTCTTAAGGAAATTAAACATTTTTTCTATTTCTACAAATCAGTAGTAATATTTTCTATTTCAACAGGTTATACTGTCTCTGAACATAAAATATGTTTATTATTTAAGTTCTGTGTAGTCACTTAAAAGTGCTGATATAAAGAGAGAAAATTAGGAGTGTTAAACGTTTGTGATTTCATGTTATTAACACTAATACTACCGTGATTGACATCATTTAACATGTGCTTGATTGTTTTTTATCATATCCAAAGCTGTATAACAGAATAATGGTGGAAATATTAAGTAAATATTTTGGCCAAGGTTTTATTAAATGTTTTCTATTATGATTAAATTTTAGGGCATTGTATTATATACGTGTCATATCAAATCAATCGCAAAAGGTAGATTAAATCATTAATGATATTAGAATAAATATCAATCTGGGAAAAAACTGAATTCAACAAGATGAATTTCACATACATTAGTAAATATACATGTGTATGTGTAGGTTTTTATTCAGCATCATTTTCGCTGTGGAGGATAATTAGATATTTAGCAGATAGAGTGGCAGAGATTGTTCACTGTTTACCCTTTGTGCTATTTAGTTTCTATAACTCGTGACTAATTAGAAATCAAAACATAATATTAACTTAAATTATAAACAAGTAAAATATATGGGGAAGTAATCAAGATATTCAGGGGCATAAACCCCTTCAATTTTTTCATAAGTAAACATAAATAATAATAGCTAACTTACAGACTCGTTATTATAATTAAATTAGATTTTACATGTAAAATATATATACATACAGGAAATATAGTAAGTACTCAAAATCAGTAGCACTTGTAGCTAAAATTGTACATTATCTTTACTACTAAATATGATAAATTTCCTCTCTGCTTGGGAGAAGGAAGTTGAGGTTAAGCTAGTTTTCCAGACTCAACAAGATATGTAGCACACGTGATTCAGAAAGATGGAAATTAATCATGAGTTTGAAGAAATAAAATCCTATTGTAACAGTTTCAGTGGTAGAAATTTGAAGGCAATGGAAAAATTAACCCTGTCTATATTCATGAAAAGAATAAACTAAAAATAAGTGAGCCTTACATATTTTCCATGTTCAGTGAGATAATGCATAGATGGAAGACAAATATGCATTGGTACAAAATAATTTTCTCACCAAGCAGAATTATAAAACACAAATATCAAGCAAGTGACAATTTTTGTTCTATTTTTATGCTCTCACAAATGTTAAAGTCTAATTTTTGTCCTTAATTACTAAGTCTTTCAGATATTACACATCTTGAAAAATATTAGCAAAACCACAAGCCCTTAGAGACTGATATGTAGCTAAAAGTTGTGTTTTTTTTCTCAATATGCGGTTACAGTGTGAAATGTAACTGTGAAAATGACATTGTGGGCTGCTATATTTATCCTTTCAAAGACTTGGGAAGCACATCAAGGTTACTCAGTTTATAATTATTTTTATGACTTAATGCTGCAGGCACAACTTGAGGGAAAAATGTAGCAGCTGGTTTTTGAGTTTTACATCATTCCCCATAATAGGAACTCAGCACTTGAATTTAATTGACAAATTGATTGATTATTCAGGGAGATACTATAATTGAGTATGCTGGCAAAACTTCATTGATACCTCAGTCCTAAATAGAGTTTAATTTCGTTAGTTAATTTAGTCTTAAACCTAACAATAATGTAAAGTAGAATAAAACATCTTTTCTAAATATTTCTGAAGTAGTAAGTTTGTATTAGAGAATTAAAAGTGTATTGATAACCAAAGGGAAGATTACTATTTTGTGTAAGCTTTTTTTAAAATGTGAAAGTCATAGCTATTATAATAGTCTTTTAAAAGTTTTTTGGTGTTATAATAACTAAGTAGTAATTGGGAGGTGGGAAAACATAATGCAAAATAAAATAGGACTTTTTAAAAGACTCATTTTCTATTAATAATCATGGTTGCAAAATTTACTATGTTAATTCACTATGCTAAGACAATGACTTCATCTCATTAAGCCTCAATTTCCGTACTTGTAAAATCAGAAGAATATCTAATTTATTGAGTTATTTCTGTGGAACATTAATATATGTCAAAGATTTTTGTAAACTATAATACATTATGCAAATTTGATTAACATCTTTTGTTTTCAAAAAGAAATAACAATCAAGAAAGCCTAGACTTTCATACGGTAACAAACAATTGCAAAATCTCAGTGGCATGAAACAACAGACACTTATTTTTCAATCATGTTCATTGCAAGGGGGATCTGTTGATTATATTCACATGGAGCCCCAGACTGATGGAACAGCCATAATATCCAATGTTTCCATTTGCTGTACAAGTAGAAAATGTCTTGTGTTGACAATTAAATGATCTAGACCATAATTTACACAAGTTCACTTCCACCGTAAGCATTTAATAGTTAGTATTAGGAAATCCGGTAACCACAAATAAGCCAGAAATTGTAACAGTGTCATGTGCCTGGAAGGGGGGAAATGGAAAATAATTCTCAAAAGCTATAATGGTTATCACAGAAAATAAATAAAAAATTGAAGTAAAATGAACAGTAAGAATCAATCTCGCATCCATGAGATTAACAAAATTTAAAAATCTGACATTTCTAAACATTAGCAAGAATATGGAGCAAAGAGTATTTTTACATATCAGTGGTGGAGTATAAATTGATGCATGCCCTGGAGAAAATTTTGGAAAAAACCCAAGAAAGTTAAAGATGTACAAACCCTAAATCATAATTATTCAACTAATTCTGCCCCTAAGGAAAAAAAAAAGATGAAGAAGATTGTCCAAGAACTTAAGTAGTTATCGAAATTTGGATGTAAGAGTGAAATATTGGAAATAACCTACATGTCCACAAGTTAGTTAAACAGAGAATAGATAAATAATAACTGTGATATACATATCACTGTGCACATGCATACATACACACAAATCAAATGAATAAACTAGAATTATATACATCCACATGAATAAATCCCACAAATTACAAGTACAAATTTTAAAAAGCAAATTATGGAACAATAGGCATAATATGATTCACATAACAATTTTGAAAAACAAAACTTAATTATTTATAATTTATAATAGATATAATAGATACCAAACCTATATGAAGATATTTATTGTATCATATTATTGTTTAGTTGTGTGCATATTTAAATATTGTTTTAAGTATTCATATACATAATTTTTACTTTCCATTTATTATCATTTATGGTTATTATCTATTAAATTTATTTTTAGGTATACTTAAATTTATTTACATAGCATTGATTGTTTAGATGTCTTTTTATAGAAATAAGTGGGGAATGGGAGATAATTCTGCTAACTGTAAAAATACAATTGAAATCATTAGTCATGTAGGAAGTGGCCAAGGATTAGCCTTAAGTAGGTGATCATTGTATTTAAACTAGTAAATTCTGTGGTCTCACATGTAAGAAGTAAAAACAAAATTTTTAAAATTTTTAGGAGTGTTGATTATTTTTCCCAAAGTTGAATATTTATTTTAAGAAAATGGAGAACTCTTTTTTATGTGGTGAAAAATAATGAAATCAACTCTCCTGCCTATTCTACTCAAAATCACAATAATCTTAATTGAGAAAAATATATGGCTTTATAAATTCCTAGAATAAAAATTTCAGCCATTTCTAAGACACCATCAGGGCTTATCTTACAATTTTCTGCTCAGCCTTGAGTCAGTGATATGCTAACTCCACTGGTTTCTGAAAATGGATGATTAAATAATCAGGAATTTTGTGTGTCACTAGTTAAAATAGTTTTATTCAGTCAAGGTGGAGATACAAACTCCATGGAAATAATACAAATCAGGCTTTAAAAAATATACATATTTTTCATTTCTGAGAGCCAATTTGGTTTCCCTGTGCAGACCCAAGTTGAATATTACCTCTAACATTCTTTGTATGGTTTTAAAAATCCATAACAATAAATGGATTTATTTCCAAACTTAAATACACTTTGTCTATCAGAAGTTACTTCAAATCATCTTAGATTAATAAAATATATGGTAAGGCCTTGTAATAGAGCACCAATATTCTTTTCTAAATGTATTGTTTAATAATCATTTAATAACCACCTCTACATTATATAATACAGAGGGGGTTAAAACTAAACATAACGTAACTTAATTAAACATTTTTATAATATGCCTTGAGCTCTTTGGGAATTAATATCTGTTTTCAATGTGTTGCTTTTGAACATTCTATATTTATGCACATTTTTACAAATATATTGTGCTCAGAAAGGATTTCTGTGACTTGTGAAGCAATTAATTTCATACATTTTAACAGGCAACATAGAATTCAATTAATATATACATAAGGAGAAAAAAATAAAACAGCCTGTATGCGTGATGAAAGTTTTCAATAATATTCTAAGCAAATGGACTTTGAAAATGTATAAGAAATTAGAGAATTGATGAAAAAGTAACCAGATCAGACACAAAATGGATAATGTTTAAATTATAAAAATTTAATAGGGAATTTATAAAATTTATTTTGAAAAATACATTAAAGCATTATCACAAGTCTCATGATTTTCCATAGTTGCCATGATAATATGAAAGTGATCTGATAAATAAAGAGAAATCATCCCAGAAGAGCTCCCAGGAAGAATTTTATCCCTCATCTCTATCTTTTTCAACTGTTCAAAATGACAGATCCTTTGATAAGTTTGCACAAAATAATGATTAAATCTATTTACTAGATATGCAATGAATCAAATATAGCATCATAAAAATGTCAAAATGGAAAATGTAACTATCACATTTGAATCCCATCACACACACATCCAAACGACTCAAAATAAAATTAACACAAACAAAATTATAAATTTACTATAAATTAACTTAGCTACTACATGAAAGATAACTGTGAAGGGATTTTGGATCGCTGTAGATTAAAGATAGATCGTATTGCCTTTTGATTGTCAATAAAGCCAAAATTGAAATGTCGGTTATGCTGTGAATACCATAAAGATATAAATCTGCAATGTAGCCTCATACAAATCATGAATCTTATTCTGCATTTCCGGATAATACTAGCCAACTAATGTTTACCTAAGTATACAAATGAAAAAGCAAACCTTAACATGGCAACATCTCTGTAATAGCCTGCACCGTAAGATGCAGCTCCTGAAAAATCCTTTAATTGGCATCGGGACCCATTTTGGTTTCTGAGCACGAGAGTTGTGTTAATTCTATTTTTTCCTTTCTTTGTGTTAATTTTCAATATGATACCGCTTAGCTTTAAGGAAGCTGTTTAGGTTTGAGACTCTGTACACAAAGCAAGAAAATCTAAATGACTAAAATCCATTTTCCAGCCTGCTACGTTCTACTACTTCATATATTCTGGGTTTATTTTTAATATTTTTGTTTATGTAGACCAAGCATTTTACTAAAAACTTTAAGAAGTTCATTAGTCATCTTCTTGCCAGTAAATTACAGAGTGTTTTCAAAATGATCTTATCCAGTCACCATTGCCTCAAACAACCCTCAAGAGGAAGAGGATAAGTTCCAGACCTGCTCCTCCATCTTGACAACATTTGATACATAAAAGCCTGTATGATATCCCAGATGCCACAATTTTAAAAAGGCATCATGAACTTTGAGCAAATCAAAAAAAACGATGAAGAAAAGAGGATGAACAATTTTGTCAGAAGAAGAATGTCTAGAGAAGAGACTAAGTAATATCTGTTTCATTATAGAAAAGAATTTAAGTTTAGGTTGAAGGGTGCAAAGGTCAGAGTTAGAATGCATGAATAAGATTTCGAAGATGGCACATTTTGCCACAGTAGCAAGTCCTTAACAATCAAGTAGGTTGCCTTGAAGGGAATAATGAAGGAAAGAAAGCTCTCTACCAATCTTTCCAGACTCACTCCTTAGTCTGGCTGAACTGGATCATATACTTACTGATATTGTTAGACTTCAGGTCACTACCTGATTTGTAGGTGAGAATCATTAGTATCACAGGGCATGTGTATGGAATTTTTTTTTCTTCTGTTTTCTTTTAATACATGACAGAAATTGTTAAATGAGTCAGTTTATTTTGCCACATAAGAGAAAGCCTGGCCATCATCACCCTTCTTTTTTACTGGCATACTTAAACATTCTCATGTTTTTATCTTCTGTTCTCTCATGATATACCATTTTTGGGTGTGGATTACTGGAGGAAAACACAAATACTCACCAAATCTCCATCCTCCCCAATACAAATGCACACATGCTCGCTCTCTCTCTTTTCTCTCTCTCTTTTTCTCTATCTCTCTCTTTCTCACACACACACACACACACACACACACACACACACATACTCTCACACACACACACACCCCAGTTCCAGTTTGGACAATATTTTTCAAATTTATTCACTAGGGAATTGTGTCTGTTGATTTAAAATGAATACCTAGTGAAAAGAAATTTACTCACCTTTCCTTTGCCATTTTGCCAAGGGAGTGTAACTACTTCTATGGCCTTTTGTAGAGTATCAACACTGGTCTAGCATAGGATCAAAACTCTGCCATTGAGTCTTCTCATTTTGAGATAGTTACATTTTCCTTTCAGAAATCACTATTTCCCACACACATTCAAAAGAAAGAAGGAAAAGCACAAACTCAATTTTTAATAAAACTAGGAGACACCCATAATTCTGAGCTATGATAACATAAAATTGAAAAGCAGAATAAGAAATAAAAAATGACTTATCAGATAAACCAGAAAAAGTAAGCTGATTTCCCCATCAAGTCCACAAAAGAATCAGGAATTAGAGGTACATGTAGAAGAATGATGGATTAAAGCAACCAAAGTATAAAAATGAGGATTTGATTGACAGTCAAAATGAGGAGCCTGACTGATCACTAGATCCCAAAACTAAACCTTTCCATTGAAGCTGGCAAGGATGTTCCATGGACATATTGAGCCAGAGATCGAAGACACAGAGAGTCAAAGCATAGCACAAAGCCTAAATGGGGAGCTAGACTAAACCAGGGAATCTGAATAACCTAAGACGACTTTTGCACTAACAGTGGCACTTGAGGCCCAGTTGTTTGAAAAGCTTACAAAACTCTAAGTGACACTGCTTACAAATTTAAAGTAGCTCCTAAAAAAATGATACAACGTCATGACAGCGTCAGAGTAAGGTTGTTCATCATGCGTGTTAGCTGCAATTGTTCTCTCTAGGGGTAAGGGAAATACAGGATACACTTTCTCTCTCAGGTCAGGGACCACTGGTATGTGCACAGAACACCTCAGAACAATGATGGAAACTTGGCTGTGGTTTCTTCTACGTGACTGTTGATGTAGGCATACTCTTAACCCATGACCAGTGCCGATGGCATAGCCCCTTTCCAATCTCCACAAAACCAGCTGCAAATCGCTAATATTACTATTATCAATAAACAATGTCGAGAAGTTGGTACAAAGTGTCCAGAAACTGGCCATGGACCCATGACTTTAAAGCAACACTTATATTCAGTATGTTTAATGCCTTGAGCAGGAGTTAGAGTCACCTATGTGTATCTGTTGTTACACTAATACAGCTCATGCCAATTCCAGATGTGCTACACTTAGTGCTCACAGCACAACTCCCAACTATCACAACTCTAGAGCTCTGACAACCAGTTAATATGTCTTTAGCAAGAAATTAGGGAATCCTTCTCTGACATTACTGAATTACCTGAATGTACTGACATTTTGAATCCTCAAATGACAAAAGTGCACTCGACACTTGAGCATAATACAGGGAAGCTCACAACGAACACAGATGGTCCAAACAACACTTTAACAACTCACTTTTAAAAAAGCATGTTAGCAACATAATTACAAAACACCTCCAGGGTGAAAGATGAAAAGGAATTCAGAATCTTATACTCAGTGGCAGGGAAATATATTGTACCTATGATATAGAGTGATAAGAAGAAAAAATCAAAGAACATTGAAAATTTGGGATAGTAAATATCTGACACATAAAATTAATAGCTATAGATAAATAAAAGTAAGTAGAAGACAAAGTTAAACAAATATTTCAAAAATTAGAACAAAAAAGCAAAAAGAAAGACAATGAATGAAAAGGATAACAATTAAAGAAACAATCCAAACAGTTCAATATCCAACCAAGACAAGTTCTTTGGAACCAAATGGGAGGCATATAGCCAAAAAATTTTCAAAGAGATAAAAAAAAAACCTATCATAAATAAATGATATAAGTATCCAGTTGGAAATTGCACACCTATTTCTCAGTTTAGTTAATGAAATAGATTCATAGGAGTGTACATCAGTGTAAAAGCTCAGAAAATCAAGGGGTAAGGTATGATGGCTACTTAATAAGAAGCAACAAACCAAAACTGGGTCACATTGAAGCAGGATTCAAAATCTAAATTGTATTAATTTTCTGAACATTAATATTGAAATCTAGAATTCTATGATGCAATCTCTTAATGTTATAAAATAAAATATATTTAATGTAGAATTTGATGCACAGAAGAATTATCAAATGTTAGAATGCCAAAAAATATATATTTGGGTCCAAGGCAAGTATATATACATATTCTCAGAAGAGCAATCCCAACAAATTCATCAGACCCGGATTCTTTTTCAGCAATTACAAGGGAGGAAAGCCGGAGTTTGAGGCAATAGACCCAACATAAGAAGTTTATGTGTGTGACATGGGACGTGAAGACATAAGGATGATTCCCACAGTGACAATAAAAGGAAACCCTAGATCTATAATGGAGGAGAAAGAACAGCTGCAGGAAGGGATTCTCCAATGGGGAAAATGAACTGTAGTTGACCCTTGAACAACACAGGAGTTAAGGGTGCTGACCTTCCACTCAATCAAAAAGAATGGAAAAATAAGCACCACATGTACTCACCATCAAATTGGTATTAACGGATCAGCACATAAGTGCATATATAAGAATTGCATCTATTAGATATTGGGCAGGGGGGAGGGGGGAGGAGGGAGGAGGGGACGGGTATATGTGTACACAAAGAGTGCAATGTGCACCACGCAATAGGATGGATATATTTGAAACCTGGACTGAGGGGGGGAGGGCGGGCGGGGCAACATACGTAACCTAAACATCTGTACCCTCATATTATGCTGAAATAAAAAAAATAAAATAAAATAAAAAATAAACCTAGAAATCAATCCCTAGAGGAACTCTCAAAACTACACAAGTATGTGGAAATTAAACCACCTGCTTCTGAACTATCCTTGGTTTATTCACGAAATAAAGACAGAAATAAAAAAAATTTCAAATTTAACAGGAAATGTGATACAATATTTCAAAAATCTGTGAGATACAGAGAAAGCAATGCTAAGGGGAAAATTCATAGCTTTAAATACTTACATCAAAAATACAAAAAAATAATAAATTAACAACCTAATATCACATTTTAAAAAACTAGAAAAAAAGAACAAACCGAACCCAAGGCCAGCACAATAAAAGAAATAACAAAGCTCAGAGCAGAGCTAAATGAAATGGAAATGGCAACCAAAAAAACAATACAAAAGTTCAATGAAATAAAAAGTTGGTCCATCAAAGAGATAAACATCAACAGACTACCAGCTAGATTAACCAGAAATAAAAGAGAAAAAACTCAAATAAGCTCAATCAGAAATTAAAAAAGAGACATTACAACTCATATCACAGAAATACAGCATATCATCCCTGAATACTATGAAAACCTCTATGTACACAAACTACTAGAGGAACTAGAAAAAGTTTTGGGAATACACGACCTCCCAAGTCTGAATCAGTAAGAAATAGAAATCATGAACAGATGAATAATCAATAGCATGATTGAAACTGTAATAAAAGATCTCCCCCAAATAAAATAAAAGCCCTGGCACAGACAGATTCATAGCTGAATTCTACCAGATCTACAAAGAGCTGGCACCCATTCTACTGAAACTGTTCCATAATATTGATAAGGAGGGAACAATCCCTAACTCATTCTTCGAAGCCGGCATCACCTTGATACTGAAGTCAGGAAAGGAGATAACAAAAAAAGAAAACTACAGACCAATATCCCTTATGAACATAGATGAAAAAATCCTCAACAAAATAAAAGCCAATCAAATTCAGCAGCACATCAAAAAGATAATTCATGATAATCAAGTGGGTTTCATCCTAGACGTGTAACAGTGGATCAATATGCACAAATCAAAAAAATGTTATTTACCACATAAATTGAAATAAAAACAGAGACCATATGATCATCTCAATCGATGCAGAAAAAGCATTCGACAAAATTCAGCACTCTTTCATAATAAAAGCTAGGCATAGAAGTAATACACTAAAAATAATAAAAGTTATGTATGACAAACCTACAGTCAACATCATACTGAATGGGGAAAAGCTGAAAGCATTATCCCTAAAAACTGGAGTATGACAAGGGTGCCCACTGTCATCACTTCTAGTCAATATAGAAGTGGAAGTTCTAGCCAGAGAAATCAAGCAAGAGAAAGAAATAAAGGGTATATAAATCAAGAAAAAGGAGGTCATATTATCCTTGTTTGCCTACAATATGGGCAACGTTTTCTAAATCTTATATTTGGAAAACTGTGAAGATTCCACAAAAAGACTTCTAGAATTGATAAATGGATTTGGTAAAGTGTCAGGTTACAAAATCAATGTACACAAAACAGAAGCATTTCTATATATTAACAACAGTCAAGCTGAGAGTCAAATCAAGAACAGAATGCCATTAACAGTACAACAAAGGAAATAAAATACCTAGGCATATATTTAACCAAGGAGGTGAAAGACCTTTATGAGGAGACCTACAAAACACCGATGATAGAAGTCACAGGTGACACGAACAAATGCAAAAACATCCCATGCTCATGGATTGGAAGAATCAACGTTTTTAAAATGTCCATACTGCTCAATGTGATTTACAGATTTAATGCTATTCCCATCAAATTAGCAATATCATTTTTCATAGATCTAGAAAAAATAATCCTAAGCTTTGTATGAAATAAAAAAGCCCCCCAAACAAAAACAATCTTAAGCAAAAATGGCCACATGTGGAAACATCACATTACCTGACTTCAAATTATACTACATGACTATAGTAACCAAAATAGCTCCTGGTGCTGGTATAAAGGTAGAGACATAGACCAAAGGAACAGAATAGAGAACACACAAAGAAAGACATATAGCTCTGACCAACTGATTTTTGACAAATCAGACAAAAACTTGCACTGGGATAAGGAAACCCTATTCGATAAATGTTGATGGGTTTTGGATTTGAATTTTGGCTTGACTGTTATTGGCGTATATGAATGCCACAGATTTATGTGTATTGATTGTGTATCCTGAACTTTACTAAATTCATTTATCAATTCTAGGAGTCTATTGAATGAATCCTTGGGGTTTTCTAGATATAGTAGCATATCACCGGCAAAGAGCGACAGCTTGATCTATGGACACCCTTGATACTCCTCTCTTGCCTAATTGCTGTAGCAAGGATTTCAAGCACTATGCTGAATAGAAGTGGAGATAAGGGACAACCTTGTCTGGTTCCAGTTCTAAGTGGGAATGGTTTCAATTTTTCCCCATTCAATATAATATTGGCAGTGGGTTTGTCATAAATGGAATTGATAATTTTAAGGAATTAACCATCTATGCCTATTTTGATGAGAGTTTTTATCATAAAGGTGTGTTGGACTTTGTCAAATGCTTTTTCTGCATCTATTGAGAGAATCATATGGTCTTTGTTCTTGCTTTTATTTATGTGGCAAATTGCATTTATAGATTTGCGTATGTTAAACCAGCCTTGCATCCCTGGAATAAAGTCTACCTGGTCATGGTGAATTATTTTTTTATGTGCTACTGAATTCTATTTGATAAAATTTTGTTGAGAATTTTTGCATCAATATTCATGAGGGATATTGGCCTGAAGTTTTCTTTTTTTGTTGTGTCCTTTCCTGGCTTTGGTATCAAGGTAATATTGGCTTCTCAGAATGAGTTAGGAAGGATACTACCTTTCTCAATATTGTGGAATAATTTCTGTAGTATAGGTAAGAGTTCTTCTTTGAATGTTTGGTAAAACTCTGAAGTGTAGCCATCTGGTCTGGGACTTTTACGTTTTGGCAGGTTTTTAAAATGTCCATACTACCCAAAGTGATCTACAGAATTAATGCAATCCCTATCAAAGTTCCATCATCATTCTTTACAGAACTAGAAAAAATAATTCTATGCTTTGTATGGAATCAGAAAAGACCTCGTATAGCCAAAGCAATCTTTAGGAAAAAGAACAAACTGGGAGGTATCAATCTACCAGACTTCAAGCTGTAC
>CAUYSK010046406.1:0-22447 GCA_963575035.1 Avahi laniger
GTGCAATGTGCACCACCCAAATGATGGACATATTTGAAACTTGGACTTAGGGAGGGAGGTGGGGGCAAGGGCAACATATGTAACAGAAACATCTGTACCCCCATAATATGCTGAAATAAATTAAAAAAATTAAAAAAAAAAAGAAGGGGGAAATTAATAAGATACATAGCAATTGAAAAAGAGAGCGCACATTTGTCTTATTTCAGATGTTATAAATATTCATCTAAAACACCAGAAAGAATCAATTTAAAACATTTTTGAACTAAAAGAAAAAAGCTCAATAAGTTTTGAGTCTCAAAATTAGCATTTCATCAGTAGTTTGCCCAGGCTGATCTTGAACTCCTGGGCTCAAGGCCTCCTGCTACCTCAGCCTCCGGAATAGGTGGGACTACAGGCACACATCACTGCATTTGACTCTTTGTTCCTTTGAGATGGATGAAATTGTTCTAAAAAAAGATTGTAAAACCTTATGTACAAACGAAATTAAAAGGAGAATGAAAGTATAACAGGAAAAAGAAGAGGGCAACATTCTTAGCATATAAAGCACTCCTACAAAAAATTAGCATGTGACAATCCATTATCTACAATTCAATAAGAAAAAAAAGTTTGTCCTTGTCTGAAGGTACAAGCAGTTATAAATGGCCAGAAAATATGAAAAGATGCCTAATGTTACAAGTAAACAGGGAACTGCAAATTATTACCACACAACTATTTTATTTTATTTTATGGCAGACTGCCAAAAATATGTCTTATATTACAGAGAATTAGGGAATATGTAGATCAAAGAGAAGTTTTAATCTCTGCTATTTTAATTGTAAATTGATAGTCAATTTAGAAAGGAATTTGTCAATGTTTAGTAAATGTGAAGATGCACATATTCTTCAATATGACACACTTACATGTGTGTTTGTGCAAATGCATGAGAGCCACATTTATTAGTGGGATAAATCTAAAACTCATAGCCTTAAGAAACAGAAACAAGTTACACAGTAGTAGGTCTAATGGTATTATTCTGTCAGTGGCAGTCCTTTGTAGAAGGAGAGTAGGGTCTTCTCTCTTCCACTTACCTCCCTCCTGCTGATGTTACTAATCATTTAACTAACACATTGCACTTGAGTCTTCAGTTGATGAACTGAAAATACCATTTAACAAGGGTATTTTTTTGTGGCTGTATTAACTGCTCCAAATAGTAGTCAAGAACATGAATGAAGTAGTATGGATGGTTGATGTGTTTGCTAGTCTGGTACTCTGCAGGTTAAATTCAACTGATGTGAGCAATAAATCTTGTATCTGCTTCCTCCCTCATTTACCTGTGGCTTTTCCTGGCAGGTAAGTAACTTCCTTTAGTAATGGGTATGGGAGCTCTCAAGTTCTACTTATCTGGTCCATCTGATAAGTCTTCCCTTTGTGTTCCTTGGTAGGATCCTAGTGTTACTACTTTTCAAAGAGATTCTCAGTTCAACTCCATACTGCTTCTGTCTCTTTCTCTTGTTCAGTCTCACAGAATGAAATACTCTTTTCAAGGTCTTATACAGGCTTTGTTATTCCTATATATTGCAAGTTACTAGAAGGCAAGAACTGTGTTGCATTCTTTTTTTTTTCCTAATCAAAAGTGTAGTTTATTATATCTCAAACAAGAAGCAGTACAACTAATCGAAGTATACACCTAAACTATTGACACAGTTCTGTCATCTTTTTTTATTATTTTATTTTTATTTTATTTCAGGATATTGTGGAGGTACAAACATTTTGGTTACAAGTGATGACTTTGCCTCACCCAAGCCAGGTCTCACTCTGTGGCCCTGGCTAGAATGCAGTGGCATCACCATAGCTCAATGCAACCTTAAACTCCTGGGCTCAAGTGATCCTCCTGCCTCTGTCTCCTGAATAGCTGGGACTACAGATGCACACCACCACACCCAGATAATTTTTCTATTTTTTGTAGAGACAGGGTCTTGCTCTTACTCAGGCCGGTCTTGAACTCCTGGCCTCCCACCCTGGCCTCCCAAAGTGCTAGGATTATAGGCATGAGCCACCGCACCTGGACTTGTAGTTATATTTTTGTCTGATAGATTTGTTAGCAGAGTATCTAGGATGAGATAATTAACAAAAATTATTGCTTAAATAGATGCTTAAATGTTAAAAGAAGAGAGAAATCTGAAACAAAATGTCCTCGGATTTCTTCCTCAATAAACACTTTAGATAACGCAAATGAATTTATTTGCTCAAATTATACATACTCCATGTCTAATATTCTATATTATAAGAGTAATAAATTATGATGCTTAAAAGAGCAGTTTATGTTCTTAATATATTTTATGCATTACATTATTATAGACAGTATATGTATTTGTATATTATGGACATAATTTAGACTATGTTCTTCTAAATTTCACAATTTATTAATCTTTCATTAAATAATAATATAGAATTTTGAAATCTACAATGTTTATAATTAATATTATAAAATTTAAGCTATATATTACATACTTATGTAATATATGTTATAAAAAATATATATCATTAAGCCATATGTGTTAGTAATTGCTCAGGTGTTCCTTTTCAAACTAAAGGGACTACTCAAAAGCTCAGTTGTAGTGAAACCATGCAGATTTTTTCCCTATATTTTTACATGTGGTTTTAATTGACAATTTTAGGAGTAGGAGGTCTAATCTAATGATATTGAGATGCAGCCTGACTTTGAAGTTGGACTTTTAAGTTTGTGTCAATTTCCTATTTGCATGTTCTTAAAACATTAAAATAATTCTTAATTTTACCTATGTCTCTCATTGCCCCCAATTCATACCAGTGAATATTTGGCCATCTCTTCAATATTTCTGATCATTATTGTTATACAATTAGATTAGGAAAGAGATTCGCGCACAGAATGTCACGGGACAAGAAGAAAAGGAGGACCATGGCATGAATCTTAAAATAAATTAATGATGCTTTTAAAGAAGATGACAGATTGATAGACTTTTAAGACCATTGTTATTGAACAAGTTATAATCTAAAATGATATCTAAGAAATGCACATTATATCATTCCTTTATGATCTTTGCATTTGGCATTTCTGCAAGTAGAATACCTCTGGTAATCTTAGGTAGTAAAAGGTCCCAGGTGCAGGAGGGCAACAACAAATTGCATCATTTATTGACAAAAAAATGTTTTGTGTTTTCACTAGGGTGATCATAATTTTTAGGGCAATTCTTATCTTCTATTTCTTCATTTAATTAAAGTTGACTGCAGCAAGTCACATTTTTCCCCCTTCTTCCCACTGACATTTAGGAACTACTATTCCTGGGACAGGTGTTTAAAAATAGCCTTTCTGATTGGTATTTTTATCATAGGTGTAAATGTACTTAGTAGGATATATAAACATATTTTGCTAGTAAACGTATTAAGCATTTAGTGGGACACTGAGATAAGAACATTTGCTGCTTTCAGATCAATGTTCTGAGAATAATGAAAATTTCTCTCAGTAATTGCTCTGTGTAATTTCAATTTTTATTTTCCTGAAATCAAAATCAGCTTATGATTTCTCCTTCTAGCAATAATGAAGTAAATGTGACTAGACTTGCTTTCCTACCATACCCCACTAGCAAAAATGGTGCATGAAATCTATGAAGCAACTGTATTTAGTCATTAAACAATAAGTAGTGCAGTATCGTGATACCTTAGTGAAGGGAAACAAGAGCCCTATCGTTGACTTGGTTTTTGGTCTGAAGACCTTTATGGACTACCGCATAGTGAGTAGAAACCCAAACAAGACATGGCAGGATCACTAAACAAGACAGAGTTGAGAGTCCTGAGAGTCTGCAGCAACTTGAACTTGCAGAATATAGACTGATAAAGGAGAATGCTATGCAGAGAGAGAGAGAGAGAGAGAGCTCCAGACATCTGGGCCCTCTTGCATCTATTGATGAGCTGTACATGTACAGGGTGAGTCTCCACAAAGCCAAACAAAGAATAAACAGGGACCTGCAAGCTGTATGATTGTCAGAGGTTATACAGGACTAGACGATACTCAAGTTCTAACCAGCCAGAAAGGGGGGTCTCTTTTGAATACCTGGCACATTAAATAGGTATCCCGTAAGGGCAGTGCTTTAGTAGTATGACCAAACTAGGCTTAGATTAAAGCCTACTTTAGACATTCCCTTTAAAAAGCTTTACAGCTACACTTAAAAATATCAAAGTGATCAGCACATAACTTTACTGCTGGAACAAAGACTGTTATTTTTTTTTTTTTAAAAAAAGCAAAATCCAACACAGAACAACATAAAATTCACAATGTGCGAGTCCAAACAAGAATTATTAGCATACCAAGATTCAGAAAAATGTGACGCACAACCAGGAAAAAGATCACTCCTTATAAACAGCCCCAGAAATGAGAGAGGCAATTGAATAAGCAGACAAGAAAATGTTAAAAACGACTATTAATTAGCTCAAGGGTTTAAAGGAAAAGTGAAGATAATGCAGGTAATAATGAAATATATAGAAAAGGACCAAATAAAGCTTGTAGAGCTCAAATAAAATTTATGAAATGATCATGTGACTGGACATGACTCAAAGCAAATTACACATTGCCGAAGACAAGATAAGAAAACTTTAAAACATAACAATGTAAATTATCCACTCTAAACTCCATGAAAAAATAGACTGAAAAAAAAAATGAAAGAGATTCAGTGACCTGTAGGACTACATCACACTGTCAAGCATATGTGTAATTGGATTTTCAGAAGTGAGGAGGAAAAATATTTTTAAAAATATTAAGCTGGGAGCAGTGGCTCATGCCTGTAATCCCAGCACTTTGGGAGGCTGAGGTGGGAGGATTGATTGAGGCCAGGAGTCCAGGACCAGCCTGGTCAACAGAGCAAGATCTTCTCTCTACAAGAAATAATAATGATAAAAAAAATAGCTAAGTGTGGTGGCACATGCAAGTAGTCCTAGCTACTGGAGAGGCTGAGGCAGGAGGATCGCTTGAGCCCAGGAATTGGAGGTTACAGTGAGCTACGATTGCACCACTGCACTCCAGCTTGAGTTATAGAGCAAGATCTTGTCTCTAATAATAAAAAAATAAATAAATAAATTTATTAAAAGATATTTACAGCAATGTGTTTTGATATTTATAACATGTAAAAATAAAATATAGAAAAATAGCAGATAATGGGGAGGGTAGTAAAATTGCACTGTGGTAAGGTTCTTGCATTCAACGCTAAATAATGTTATAACATTTGATGATGGCTGACTACTGAAAGATAAATATTGCAAACCCTAGAGTAAACTCTAAAAAAACTGAAAAAGGTATAGTGCATAATCCCACGGTAAAGATAGAATTGAATGCTAAAAAGTAATCAATTGATTTTTTTAAAGGCAGGAAAAGATGGGAAATGACAATGAACAGAAAAAGCAAACAGAAAACAAATACAACGATGCTAGGCTAAAACCCTATGATTTCAACAATGACATTAAATATAAATAGTTTTCATTTGTACTGTGCAAAATGGTAACCATTAGCCACTTGGAGCTGTTGAGCACCTGAAATGTGCTTATCCCAAATTAAGATGCACTGCAGATGTCAAAAACACACTAGATTTTGAATACTTAACATGAAAAAAATTTTGCATTCATATTTTGTATTAATTATGAGTTGAAATATAATATTTTATATATATTGGCTTAAATATATTACCAAAGTTAATCCCACTTATTTTCTCTTACTCTTTAATATGGACACTAGGAATTTTTTTTAAGTTTTAATGTGTGGCTTACATTACATTTCCATTAAACAACTTTGAACTAAACAGTCCAATTAAAAGGCAGAAATTGTCAGACTTAATAAAGAAGCATGACCTGACTAAATTAAGTCCACAAGAAAGACATTCTAACTATAAGTATATAGGTTGAAGTAAAAGGAAAAATGATTGTAAAAGAAGCGTAGTAGTTATTTTGAAATAAGGCAAAACAGACTTTAGGCAAGGAATACCACCAGCAATAAAGAGGGACATCTGAAATAATAAAAGGGAAAATTCATCAAAAAGACATAAAAATACGGCATGTTTATGCATCAAATAATAGTTTCAAAAGGCACGTAGCAAAATCTCACAGAACTAAAAGAAGTAATAGGCAAGTACATAATGATATGTAAAGACATAAAAACTCTCATCTCAGTAATTGATAAAACAAGTAGACAGAAAATCAATAAGAATATATAAAACCCAAACATCACTATTAGCCAACCTGAACTAATTGACGTTTATATAACACTCCATCCCTCAAAAGCAGATATACACTTATCTGCTCAAATGCACATGGAAGAGTCACCAAGGTAAACCATGTGCAGGTCGAAAAATGTTATCTCAACAAATTTAAAAGAATTGAAACTATAGAAAGTATGTTCTCTGATCACAACAGAATTAAATTATAAATTAATAACAAAATAAAATCTGGAAAATTGCACAATATTTGGAAATTAAATAACACACTTCTAAATCACCCATAGTTAAAGAAAAATTAAAATAAAATTGAGAAAATACTATGAACTAAATAAAAAATGAAAATACAGCATATTAAAACTTTCAGAATACTACTAAAGCTGAGAAACTTATAGTTTTAAACACTCATATTAGAAAATCATTAAAGTAAAATCATTAAGTTTACATCTTAAAAAGCTAGAAAAGAAAGAGCAAAGTACCCAAAGAAGGTAGAAGAAAGGAAATAATAAAGATAAAAGCAAAAATCAATAAGATACAAAACAGACAAATGATAGAGCAAAGCAATGCAGCCAAAAGCAGGTTATTTGCAAAAATCAATAAAAATGAGCAACTTTTAGCTAGACTCACCAAGATCAAAAGAGAAAGAAGTTACAAACTACCAATATCGGGAAAGAAAGAAGGAACGTAACTACAAGTACTACAAATTTTAAAATTATAAATATATAATTATAAATATTTTTATTAACAAATTTGACAACTTAGATGAACAAACTTCTTCAATTACATAAGTCAGCAAAACCGTCACAAGAAGGAATAGCAATCTACATAGTCTATGCCTGCTAATAATATTGTAATAATACTTCAAGCCCAGATGGCTTTATTGGTGAATTCTAGAAAATATTTTAAAAAGAAATAATGACAATCCTACCAAAAAAAAAGTCTTTCATAAATTAGAGGAGAAAGGTACACATATGGAACCGTACTTTCTGAGGCCAGCATTGCACTGATATGAAAACCACTTATGAAAAGGCAACTATGCTCCAAAACATTCATGGACAAAGACACAAAAATTTTTAATAACAATATTAGGAAATCAAATCCATCAACATATAAAAAGCATAAGCAAAATGACCAAGCAATGTTTATCCTAGGAATACAAAGATACTTAACATTTGAAAATTGATGTCATTTACAATGTTAAAAGAATTAAGCAGAAAAGTCATACAATTATCTCCATGGATACCAATAGAAAGCATCTGACAAAATTCCACATTCTTAAAACTTTCCATAAAACGAAAAATAAAAAGAAATTTCCTTAATCTGATAAAGCCTATCTACAGAAAACTTTCTTTCACTTCTTTTTTTTTTCAGTTTGAAATCATCATAGCATTACGGAAAAGGTTTCTCAAATATCATAGTATGTTTTTCATGCATACAAAGAGAATTTCCTGTGTTACTACAATGCAGCCATCAAAATATCAAGAAATAGATATTGTTAAATTATTACCATTCAATCTTTGACCCCATTTGAGATAAATCACTTGTTTCATTAAGATTTCTTTTTTTTTTTAAAGACAGTGTCTTACTGTATTCTCCAGGCTAGAGTACAGTAGCGTGATCATAGCTCACTGCAGCCTCTAACTCCTGGGCTCAGGGGATCCTCTTGCCTCAGCCTCCCAAGTTGCTAGGACTGTAGGTATGTGACACCACGCCTGGCTAAATATTTTTCATTTTTTAGAAACAGGATTCTATGTTGCTCCAGCTAGTTTCAAACTCCCGGCCTCAAATGATCTTCCTGCCGTGGCCTTCCGAAGTGCTGGCATTACAGGTGTGAATCACTGCACCCGGCTTCATTAAGCTATTTTATAGCAAAATAATCAAGGTCAGAATCAGACATGCATTAAGGTTTTCAGTCTCTTCAGTTTATTTCAGTTTGGAACAGTTTCTCAATCTTTTCTGGACTTTGAATTGATGGCCTTTGCACTTTTGGATAATACAGGGCCATTACGTTGTAGAAAATCTCTTAATTTGGGTTTGTCTGATGTTTTCTTGTGATTACATTCAGCTTATGCATCTTTGTTAGGAATGCCATAGAACTGATACAACAATCTTCTCATTGCATTATAGCATGCATAATTTTGATTTATTCCATCTTTTAAATTTGTTTGTATTGATCACTTGATTAAGGTGGTGTCTGCCAACTGCACTGTAAAGTTACTATTTTCCCCTTTATAATTAACAAGCATTTTGTGGGGGACATACTTAAAAGCTATGTAAATATATCATTCATGGTCAAAGATTTAATTAATTAAATTAATGCATATGAACTCCAATTATCTTATTTTATTCTATGGGTTCTAATTCATTATTGTTATTATTCATTTTTACCCAGATTGTCTCAGAATTAGGCAGTGCGAATGCATCCTAGCTGGATTTTGTGTCTTTTTGACATGTTCCCATTGTTCTTTGAACACCTCCTTGCTCTGGCACAAGATGTTCCGGTCTCATGTTATACTTCTGCTGCCTGTATCTGGAATCGCCCATTTTCACAAATAGCCCTGGCTCCTTTTAGTAGAAAATGATATGATAGAAGCCAAGATCTGGGTGCGGAGGATGCTCATTGCTATTGTGCTGTCACTGCTCCCTTCCCTCTTAGTGGGTAGAGAATATATATGTGAGTGCATATATATGTATACAGTAAGTATATATATACACACACACACACACAAACATAAGGGTATGTGTATATTTATATTTGTATTTATCTATATATTTTGAAAACCATTAATTCTCATTGATAACATTCAGTTGAAATCTCACACCACAGGGATTATTTTTGGTATTCGTAACTCCCATCTCCTGGCTTCCACTAACCTTAGTATATTTCCTCATTTGATCAATCTCCCCCTGTGTAAGCCATCTCCTGTTGCTGCCACGACCTCCATTCCCTGTGGGCATCCTCCTCTTCCTGCTCAGATTCTGACTCCCTATTTTAGGTCATACCAATGCATCGATGTCTTCTTCCCTCTGCTTGGGCTCTGTTTTACCATGACAAGTCACCTTGCTACACGGACACCCACCTCATCTTCTGACCTTGCACATATCCATGTAGGGGGATGTCTTCCTAGCATGGCTTGAATTCTCTAACTCCTCATTCCTAGCTGCTCCACCAATGTGGATGCCCTCCCCATCTTGCTTGGGCTTACAGGATAGCTTCACGTGTGGACACTTCCCTTACCCTCTGAAACTCTGACTGCCAGACCAGACCAATCTTCCATAGGGATGTCCTCTTTGTTTGCATTGGCTCTGATTTCAAACACAAGCTGCTTTGCTCACGTCAATGCCTTCCTCATCTCCCATGGTCTCTGACACCCTTACCTGGCTCTTCTGCCCCTGCCCCTCCTTATTTTGCTTCGGCTGTGATTTTCAAACTAAGCCTTATATGCAAAATGATGCCTTTCTTGCCTTCCCAAGTCATGAAGCCTCATGTCCTCCTCACATCACCTGGTCTCTGGCACCCTAGTCAAAGCCTTGAAAGCTCCCCACTCCACATCAGCCACATACTACGTACTTCCCCACTCTTGGGACTAAGCTTTTCCAGGAGGTGAAAAAAAGGAAGAGAGGAAAGGAGAGAGAGAATAGAAGAAAAATCTGAGGAAGATGTTAGCACGATACTTTAAAAAAATCACCTCCAAACCAACAAGAACAACAAAACCTGAATATTTTCCCCCAATATTGGAACAA
Source organism: Avahi laniger (assembly GCA_963575035.1). Taxonomy (NCBI): domain Eukaryota; kingdom Metazoa; phylum Chordata; class Mammalia; order Primates; family Indriidae; genus Avahi; species Avahi laniger. The sequence goes on from CAUYSK010046406.1 coordinate 9,960, forward strand.
GACCAGAGTGTCCACTCTCACCATTTCTGTTTCATACTAGGTCCCAGTCAGACCTGTAAGGCAAGACAAGGAAATTGAAAATATCAGATAGATAGAAGAGGAAGAAATAAAACTGCCTATATTCACAAATGACATGATTGTCTCTTGGATAGAGTCCTAAGGAATCTATAAAAGAATTCTATTAAAATAATAACTACATTGAAAAAGGTTGTAGGAGTCAATGATAATATATAACAATCATATTTATATATATTAGCAACAAACAATTGGAAAATGAAATATTAAAAATACCATTTATAATGGCATAAAAATATGAAATAAGGATAAATTTAATGAATCAAATGCAGGACCTCTACACTAAAAACTGCATAGAAATAAAACATATTTCTACAAAAAATTAAAGATGATCTAAATAAATGGGGAGATAGAGTTTTCATAGATTGAAAGATAGTTTTTAATATTGCTAAGATTTTTCCTGAATTCATCTATAGATCTTATGTAACACACGTCAAAATCCCATCAGTCTTCTTTATAGAAACTGAAAATATCATTCTAAAATGTTTCTGAAATGCAAAGACCTCAAATAGACAAAACAATTTTGGAAGAAGAAAAGCAAAATTGAATGAATTATGGTTCCTGATTTCAATATTTATAGCTACATTAATCAAATCAGTATGGATTGGTGTAAAAATATATAGACATAGATATAGACAAATATATAGATAGATCAAAGAAACAGAGTAAATAAAATGGAGTGAAAAGAAATATACACATATAATATCAATTGATTTTCAACCAAAATATAAGGGTAACTCAATGGGGGTGAAAAATAATGTTGTAAACAAATTATGCTGAAACAACTGTACATCCACAAAATTAACAAGTGTATTCATGATAACTTTTAAAAGATAACATAAAGAGAATCTTAACTTTTGATTATGCAAAGATTTCCTAGGTAGAATAACAAAATTCTGAGCTATAAAAGAAAGAAACAGATAAATTGAATTAAATTCTTCTTTATTTTGAAAGACACTATTAAGGAGATGAAACAGCAAGGCCATAGACTGGGAGAAAATACTCATATATACATTACATATATCTGACAAAGGACTTATATCCAGAATATATAAAGAATATTTACATCGCAATTATAAAAACTGAGAATACAATTAAAAATGGGCAAAAATCTTATATTTTCTAAAAAGAAGACAGAAGCTGCCAATATGCAAATGAAATATGCTTACTTATATACTTATATATGTCACCAGGTAAATGCAAATTAAAACCACAATGAGATACCACTATACACCCACAAGGATAGATGGAGGCAATGTGGAAGCAGCTGCAATTCTTGTGCATTGCTGGTGAGATGCAAAATCCTCCAAGTACTTTGGAATAATTTGGCAGTTTCTTTTAAAGATAAACATGCACTCACCATATGATTCAGCCATTCTACTCCTAGGTATTTACCCAAGAGAAATGAAACCACGTGTTCATGCAAGGACTTGTATATGACTCTTTCTTTGTAATTGCTAAAACTAGAAAGGTCTATCCACCGATGAATGGATGAACAAGTTTGTCGGATACATGTTATGTATTTTCTCCCAGTCTATGGCCTTGCTGTTTCATTTCTTTAATAGTGTCTTTTAGAAAAAAAGAAGAATTTAATTTAGATGAAGTTCAATTTATCCATTTCTTTCTTTCATGGCTCAGAATTTTGGTATTCTACCTAACAGTAGCCATACAATGTCATACTACTCAGCAACAAAAAGGAACAAAATGTGGATCTGCAGCAACATGAATAGATCTCAGAAACATTCTGAATGAAAGAAACCAGACATAAAATAACATATATTGCATAATACTACTTACATTGAATGCCTAGAACAGACAAAAAATTAAAATGTGTAATGACAAAATGTAGGTCAGTGCTTGTTTGGAACTGTAAGTGGCAGGTGGGTTAAAGTGTCACAAGGGAACTTTGGGGATGATGAAAGTGTACACCAGTTTGTACATTTGTCAAGAGTTATCTAATTATCCATGTAAGATTTTATTCCATATGTTATACCTCAAGTTGATAGAGTTATCTTTTTTTAAAGAGCTTTAAAACATATTGCCAGAAACTTTGGTCCTGCTTAGAAAGATAAGCTGATTGTCTATAAGTAAAGGCAACTATGACTGAACAAAACGTAGTTTGGTGAAAAGCATTTGGATCAACCAAAATGAGCAAACATGGGCAAGGGAAAATGATCACGTGATGCCTCCCAGCTCTCTCCTTCCCTTCCTTCTTCCTGCCTTAAGGGCCCCAAAATATTCTCTATCCCATTTAAAATTACTTGACTATGAACAAAATGGCATTTACCGCTTTTTTCTTCTGCCATGAAAAATTACCCATGTGGGACTCATGGAGACTTTTTCTCTTTCAGTCAAAGATAAATGAAAGTAAGAACAGAATGAATAATTTCCTGCTCATTTGGCTAATACATATCACTATCTGGTCAAGGTATGGAAATATTCATGGTTTCAGGAATTCAGGCAAGAGAATGCAAGGATGTGGGTGCTTGGTGTTTAGTGCTTATCCACCCTACCTGATGGCTGTTTGCATGGGAAGAAGCTGAGAAAGGAGGACCACGTCTGGCCTTTGTTGCAGGTACAGGTGCGAGTGGAGCTGGGTGGCAACTGTGATGGGCAGGAGTATGTGGTGTGTGAAGGCCTTTCAGTTTCATGCATCTTGATTATGCCTGTGTATGCTTAACAGTCTTTCTCTTTGATTTGCCTGCATTTTGGGTGACACTTTTAATGATTTGCCAGTTGGTTCATTACTTAGCCTGGATTCCCCAGAAAATATATCCTTAGGCAAAATTTAAGAGATGCTACTTTATTAGGGTGTGCAATACAAGTGAAAATGGGAGTGAAGGCAAAAAGGATTGAGGCATGGAAAGAGAGGGAACAGACAGGAGGGTTTGTTACCAGCTAGGCCATCTGCTGCTGAGTATGAAGTACAACTGGTAGATCCACCTCACAAGATCATCTTTGAGAAGCCAACAACTACTGCATCTTAGGACATTGCTTAGGAAGCAATGAAGGAAGACTCTTTTATACACTGGAGATAAATATATCCATTAGCCAAAAGTCCACTCTGTACATTTCTAACTTGCTGGATATTTCAGATTGTACATATGTGGAATCTAAGCAGACCCTGTGGCATCTTAGACCTTGTTATCCGTTGAGAAGCTGAAGAGTGGGAAGTGAGAGACAAGTAATGTGGACATGAGGTGAGTGGTCAGGGCTTCTTTCTCTGTATAGCTGGTCAGAGCTCTCACAGAACTGGGTGCTGAGGTAGCAGCTGGGGTGATAAAGCCAAGAGCCCAAAAGATAGATTGAAGCCAAGAAGGTCTGAAGAGGTACATGGTGGTTGGATAATGTTTGTAATGTGGTTTTGCAACTCTTAGAACATATAAAATAGTTGGGGGTGGGTGGATAATTCTTGCTATGTTGTTGGCTTTATTCAAACACTTTATTTTTATTGTTTACTTTTTATAGCCATGACCCCCAGCAGGGCATTTCTGCAAACAAAGTGCATGCAAATAGGAGAAAAAGACTGAACTATAAATGTGTGTGTGTGTGTGTGTGTGTGTGTGTGTGTGTGTGAGAGAGAGAGAGAGAGAAAGAGAGAGAGAGAGAAAGGGAGAGATAAAACAGACATAAGTTTCCAGATAATTCCATTGCACATTAACAGGACACAGAATACAAAATAGTTGTGAATAGACTTTTCCAGAAAATAATTAGGAAGCTATATTTATTTCTGAACCTTTCAGGTACTGTGGTCACATTTTTTGTTCCAAAAATAAAATTGCTGATTTTTAGAAAAGCCAATGATATTTAAAATTAATGCACAGAAACATGCCAACTTGAGAATAGGATCTAGATTTAGATATTTACTTATGTAAAGTCTCGACAATAGAAAAGTTTAAGCTTTTTAGAGAAAAATGAGTCAATACAGGCGAGTAGTTATCTATTATTAACCATTCATTAAATCCCGGAATAACCTGAAGCAGCCTGCAGGACACAAGAATGAACTCGATCTGTAGGTTTGGTTGGTTGACCACAGGTGGGATTGTGTACCCACCTTCCTGAATATCGGAAGTCTCAGGTACAGAGAAACTTTACTGAGGATCATTCACTAAAGAAAAATATACAACCTGTGGCCTTAGGTGAGCAGCAACCCTTAGATACACAGTTGTGATAGACAGGGCAGGATGTACCTGGTGTACATCCGTCTGTGTCTTGGTCAATGCGCCAGGGGTCTTCTTATGAGTTTGAAATCAGAGCAAATGCAAAAGGATGGAGGCCTGAGCAGGGAAAACGGGGATCCTTGCTTTATATTAAGAACTATGGACAGCTCCGGGATGCACCAGACAGGAACGTTATTTTATTTTATTTTATGATCCCTGGAATGACAATCCTGAGTCTCCAAGTGTAATTGGGATTCCAGTTTACTGATAATAAAATGCACATATTCAGGCCTCTCTTAATCATTCATTATAATTTTATTTATGTGAGCGGGAAGGACTTCAGTGCTCACAAGAAATGTTCAGGAGTGAGGGTGAGAGGTACAGTTTAAGGAACAGATTTTTAAAAATGGTCATATTTTATAAATAAATAATCGGGCCGCCATGCGAGGGGCTGGAAGATAGGTCAGGCGGGAAAGCCCGGGGGTGGGGGTAGGGGCGGGGATCCCCACGTCGCCGTCTGAATGCTCGGTGACTGTGGGGGCGAGAGGATCCCACCCAGGTTGGGCCAGAGAACAGCGCCATGTGCTCCGGGCTCCTGGCCCTCCTGCTGCCAATCTGGCTGTCCTGGACCCTGGGGACCCGAGGCTCTGAGCCCCGCAGGTGAGACGGGGGCTTCCCCGGGGCTCCGCAGCCTCCCTCGGGGCGCGGCAGCACGCAGTCCCGCGGGCGGAGGCGCCGCACGGCACCCACTGGCTCTCGGGCCGCGCCGCCGCTGGGCGGTGGTCGTGCTGAGAGGTGGACTGGAGGTCGGCGGAGGAGAGGGGAGCGTTTTCCTCGCCGCTCTGTCCGCGCCGCGGTGGCCGACAGACCCCTCACTCTCATGGCTGCAGGGAGCTGGCTTCGTGGCCGACCCCGGCCCTGCCCGGCGCCACGCAGCCGCGGCTGCCGCTCGCAGCGTCCGGCCCCGGCTGGCCCCTGCACCCCACGGTCCCCGTGCTCCGAGTCCCGCGCGGTGGCCACTGAGGCGGGAGGGAGCGCCTGGGGCCGGGGCCGCGGGGCCGCGGCGAGCGCGGGGGAGGGCCGGGTGCGCAGCGCGGCCGACTCCGCCTCCGGCTCGCCCTGCCTCCTCCCCCTCCCTCGGCTCCCGCGCCCGCTGCTCCCCCTCTCCCGTGCCCGCTCCTCCCCCTCCTCCCCTCCCCCTCCCCCTCCGCCCTCCTCCGCTCCCGGCCAGCGCGGCGGCGGCGGCGGCGGCGGCAGCAGCAGGAGCAGCCCCGGCTGCGGGTCGCGACGGCGGCGGGGCGCCCCCTCCCCCGTGCCGGGGCGCGGCGGAGGGATGTGGGGCTTTGCGGGAGGAAGGCTTTTCGGCATCTTCTCGGCCCCGGTGCTGGTGGCGGTGGTGTGCTGCGCCCAGAGGTAGGGTCGCGGCTGGGTTGACGGGAAGCGGGCCGGGCGGCGGGCAGGGCGCGCGGTGTGCGCGCCGGGCGCTGGCGGGTGAGCCGCCGCCTGACCCTGCTCTCTGTGCCCCCTGCCTCCCTCCCCCAGCGTGAACGATCCCGGGAACATGTCCTTTGTGAAGGAGACGGTGGACAAGCTGTTGAAAGGCTACGACATTCGCCTGAGACCCGACTTCGGGGGTAAGTGGGATGCGCGCGGCCGCTGCGGGAAGCGCGACCCACCGCGCTGGCGGCCTGGGTGGAGGAGGGAGGCGGGGGCCGCATCCGCTAAGCTGCGGCTGGGTGGGGGGTGGGGGGCACTTTCCCTGCGCCCCCTCCCGGGATAGCCCCTCGTCCTCAGAGCCACCGGCACCCCATGCTGGAGCCTGGCTGATCACCGTGTCGTGCGCTTCCCGTAGGTCCCCCGGTCTGCGTGGGGATGAACATCGACATCGCCAGCATCGACATGGTTTCCGAAGTCAACATGGTGAGTGCCCGCCCTCCCTAGGGCTGTCCCTGAGCCCCTGGCCCGCTGTCTGGGATAGCAGGCGTCCACGGTACAGGGCCGGAGGCCTCCTCGGCCGGGGCCGAGCTTCGCCGGCCCGGAGAGGGAGCCACGCTCTGGGGCGCTGTCCTCTTGCTCTCCCGGCTCCTCCACCCGCCGGGTGTGCGCGGGGGGCGTCGTTGGCGACGGAGCCGAGCGGAGGGCGCACCCTTCCTGCGGAAGGGGTCCTGGGCTGGCCTAGAGCTCCGCTCTCACGGTCGCCCGCGTGCTCCCAGCTCCTCCAGCGGTCTGTCACCTGGTTCCTGGTTCCGAGACTTCCTGAGCGCCGTCTCGCCTCCTTAGCAACAGGCGCTGGGAACCGGGGAGAGAGGAGAGATGTGGGGGTGGCTCAAATATTCTAGGTAAGAGGTACTTAAGGTTTCCTTTGTTGTCGTTTGGAAGAGGATGCTGGCAACTGGGGAGAACGAGGGGCTGCGGTCTGTGTATGCCAGGGATGCGTCAGGTCAGCTTCCTTGGTCTCGGCGGCGTCTGTAGGGGCAGGCTCCTGGACCGTGGGATCCGGCTCCGCCGGGCTCTGTCCGAGGTGCTGACGGGGCCTCGCGGGCTCTGGGAGCAGGAGGGCCGGCGCCGCTCTGCCAGGAGAGTCAAAGGCTAGTGACCCGAGTGTCACTTAGGGCTTGTAGGAATGCTGACAGGATTTAACATTCTGACCTGCAGAAAGCGGAGGTCAGTATCCGGAGGTGCGGAGCCGGCTTTTGCACCGAGGGCTTTAGGACACGGGAATAATGAGAAAAATGACCCCTTTTATTTGTTAATTGAGCTGAAATAGCAAGGGAGTTGAAAACAGGTTGAATTTTCTGCTGAGGGGCAGTCTAGAAATAGTAAGAATGGGCATTCAAAAACATTCTTTGGAAGAAATCATTTAGCAACTTTTCTTTCTGACGTACAACGTTGAGATTATAATGAGACTTGGTTTCAGATAGGCCCAGTTTCACAACTCTGGCGTACATCAGAATCACGTGGGCAAACTTGTTTTAAACGCATACTCCCTTGTTCCTCCCTTCAAGGGATTCTGATCAAGCTAGGCTGGAGTCTCTGGGTCTCTGCACTTAAAGCTAATTCTTCAAATTATTTTGAAGCAAGTATATTCTGGATAGTATTTTGAGAAACATTGCAGTAACTCAGAAATAGGAACATATACAAGTAAACTAAAACTATTATTTTAAATTGACTTCAGTGAGATATGTTTTCAAATAAATACTGCTGAGGATTTTGTAGGAAGAAATCTTTGACCACACCAAAATATTTTCATTGATTTTTCACTTCTAACCTATAGATTTTAAAATTACAATGTATACTTTAAAAAAATGTGTACCTTTCTTTCAAAGTATATCACTTAGGTCGTTTGTACATCAAGATATAATAATAGTAAAGAAACACAGAAGAAATGTGACTTTATGTAAATTACCTTACAATAAAAATTAACATGTATATCTCACTTTTTATGTAATATTATAAAAATAATTGAATCCAAAAGTTATGTTTTATGGTCTGAAGAAAAAAAGTTAATATATTCAGGATCCATTCTCTGTAATCTCTGATTTTCTCAATTGAGAACTTCACATTTTCTAAAAAAGGCAATTTAATACAGAAGTTAATTGAATGTTTAGTGGATTATGTCCAAAATCATTATATTGGACATCAAATGGAAGAGAAAATGTTTTGATGTGGCCCTTTAAGAACTGCGTATAATATTAAAACCAACGGGGAAGTGAGGAGAATGTGTCATTGTACATTTTGTTTGAATTATTTTTTAAACTTAGTTATCCTGTTGTTTTGGCATCATGCCAAATGTTGACACATTTAAAAACTTCATCAGTATTTGCCTAATTCATGGACTGTGAATTGAGGTGTCTAAATGTTCTCTGAACCTAGTAATAGACATATTGAAGATAAAGGCCATTATCTTGAACAGTCTTTAAGTGCATATTCCATAGGTAATAACTATACATAGCATACCCATGGTATACTTGTATGCATTTTTTTTTGATTCTCATGATAGTAATTTTTCTGGCTTTCTAAGCAAAATTTATTGCAAACAAAAATTGAGGATTAATAGAATTGGAGACTGAAGGCTATTGGACAGATGCAACTGACAACCACTTAAAATATCTTCCTCCCACAAGCAGATTTGTCAACATCATGTTCTAGAAAAATCTTATTTTCCTTAACATATTTGTGCATGATATTAGCTATGGTATTTCACTTATTATTAAAGAAACCTCACCTAGAGCAATGATTAAGTATCATTTTGAGGGTCATGTTTTATGGGGAATGAACAGAGAATATGTGAGCGTAAGATTATAGCTACCACTCAATCATGTTGTATAAAAACAATAAATTCTATTTATGAGCTTCCTTAATCACCTTACTCATCACAAAAAACTAGTAAGTTGTTGTAAGTTATGAAACTAAATAAGAAACGGTGTCGCTTTAAGAGTATTATAACTATTGGAGGAAATATGTCCAAAGGTGGTAACAGAAAGTAGGAAGTAAGTCCCATTAGAGGAACAAATGAAAGGGGCTCACAGGAGAGAGAGGGAGGGAGAGAGGGGAGAAGCTGGAGAGGAGAGAGATTATTTTGATGTGGAAAGCTTCAGGATAGAAATTATATTTAAATTGGGTGAGGGAGATGAATAGAATTCTGACTGGCACATGCAGAGGAGGATTTCTGGGTTGGAAAAGAAAATGGCAAAGATATGGATGGATGAATGAGCAGGACCAGAGACTGTGGAGGGGAGATTTGAGAGATGAAATTGGAAGAACAGGACAAAGCCCTGTGCACCCAGGGCCCTTCTGCATAATGCCAAGGATTTCAGATGCTAATTTTAGAAAATAAAGAGCAATAGGTGGTAAATGTTTAAAGCAGTTGAGTGACATGATTTGAGCTGTGCTTTAAAATAAATATTTTGGCAAAAATGTAAATTTAGACAAAGGAGTAAGGATGGTGAAGTGTAAGAACAAAATTTACAACAAAATTAGGGATAAATGGGTATGAAGGTCATACGTTGAAATTTTCTCAAGTTTTCATAGATATATTTTTGAAAATGTGTATTTAGTGAAAAAAAATTTGCCAATGTTTGAAATAAGGATGTTGAAAACTTGTATTTCAAGGGGAGAAAGTTATGTATATGCGCATTGATGAATTTTGTAGGGGTGATTGCAAAGAGCAATAGCAGGTACTACAGAGTAGTAATGCTTTGCTCTTCTCTTTAAATGACTGTAAAGCATGATCTTTATCTACTGGTAGTGCATGTAGATGATGCTTCCAAAAAAGTCTTTGACCTCAAATAAACAAATATATAGATGAATTATGTATGTACATGTATATATCATCGCTCATTTGGTGTTTTGAAAAAACAATCTGAGAATGGATTTGAATGTTTTAATATTTAGCATTGAGTTTTGCCATGTCTTGTTTCATGGATGCTGGAGATATTCTACATTTCAGTTTTTTCTAAGTCTTTCCATTTTTCTTTTCATATACTTCATTTTTTCTGTTTAAATTGGCCGACCTGCCAGTGCTCAAAGACTACTTTGTTTAGTATAACTTCCCTTGTTTCTCTTAACCCTTGATTTAAAATTTTAGGTAATCTAAATTACGCATGGTTAAGTAATTATTCAGATTGAGTCCATACATATCTTTAAGTGAAATTGTATATGTGCAAGAACACTGTCTACCAAAAATTGTTACATGTGCATGTTGTAATTTTGGTGCTTAACAGTGGTCCTAGTATGTAATAAACATGTGTTGAATAGATAGATGGAGAGATGAATAAGTGGAAGAAAATTATTGAAAAGACAGGACACACAAGGAAATATTAAAAAATAAAACAGAAAATTTTAACTTAAAAACAGTATTTTAAGATATGAGTTATTATTTTTTAAATTTATTAGAATGAGCCATTGTTTGATTTGTTAATTTAGAGCAGAAGTTACACTACTTACTTTTTACTTAATTAACTATAAAGTATTAGGGACATAAAACTAGATTGAAACTCTAGAGTAATATTAATACTAATTTCTATGATTTAACTTGTGCCTTATTACTTTATACTTAATTAGTCCATTGAAATTAACTCAACCCTAATGAAACTGTAACTACAGAACCTTTTTCTGATTTCATGCATATAAATCACATATTATTTTCCTTTTTAAAAAATTATAGTTCCTTTTGAGTAACATACAATGTATTTCCTTAGTTGTTACATTGTAAGATGTATTTATCCATTTTGCTAATTCTATTGTATTCATTTCTCACTTGTTGCATTTTCTTCTCATAAAATCCAGTTTTTTTTTGGTCTAGGTGTAAAGTTAAGTATGATACATAAGATCATTTAATAGTTTCAGCATATTTCAAGAAGTAGCTTTGGAGCTGCCTCACTGTTAAATGGATACAGTCTTACTCATGTACAAACTCATGCTCAGACCCACACACACATTTGCAATATCATTTTGTGTCTTTCTTTCTCCTTTTCAGAAGAGGGGGAGAGAGGAATAAGGAGTTCTGGCTAGAGAGAGCTAGGATTAGAAGTTTGGAAAATTCAGCTTTTAGACATTTTTTTGACCACACATTTGTTAATCAACTCCACCTCCCCCCATTTCAGAGTCTAGAGGTTGCTTTGCCATTAGTGAATGCTGAATGCTGGCTAGGTTCTCAGGCAGGAGGACCTGAATCCCAGGGGTTCAGATAGAGCACTTGGAAAGAGCTTTATAAGAATGGGAGCTGTGGGTTCTACTTCCACGTCTGTTGGAACATCTAGCCTTAGGCAAGTCACTTAATCCTCAGTAATTCAGTCACAGGCTCCTAGAATCCCGCAGCATGCTGGCACAATTGATGCCAAAGTGATTATCAAAAGGGCTTAACTCTGCAGAGAAAATCGCAGTAAAGGCACCCACACAACTACAGCTGTCCAGAAACCTGTCCTTTACTGATTTTTTCCAAAGAGGCATGGGCCATATTTAGAGTTTGCATTTGAATTGTTATTAGCAGTTTAAAGCTAGGAAATGTGCTAATGCTCTTATTACAGAGCAAGCTGGGGATGACTCAGCAGAAAGGAAGAATGTTTCCTTGACCCAGTTGGGGTTGGAAAACTACTTACATGGAAGGCATTCCAGGGGTAAGGACCAGGGAGTGTGTTGGCATTTGGTTCCAGGTTGCTTGCATTTGGGAGGGAAGGCTGTTTATTGAGTGCATTACTTTTCACTGGCAGTGTGTTTCATGCATAAGTTATGATCATACGTCAATGCTGGGGCACTGATAAGAAAGCATGTAATGAACTTCAGAGATGGATGACAATAATACCTTACATAATATACTCTTCATGAAGAGAGTTTGTGTTTAATATTAGAATGAATGGTATAGAGAGCACAAGAAAATGCTTTTTCCCTTTCCCCTGAGGGAGGTTATAAAGCTCATGTTGTTACATCTTTTAAAGAATAGATCTTACACACATCGTCCTGTTGTGAACAGCCTCTTGCTTGAGACTGTGCTGGGCTCAGGGATCTTAGGTGTGTTGCATTTAGTTTGAATTGATGGTGCAAATCTGCTTATTTACGTGTAATTAAAGAACAATTACGTCTGGTAGGTAATTCAGTTTGAGCTGATAAATTATGACTGGTTTTTATCTTCAACTCTAATGTTTGGTTTTTCCAAAGGAAAAATATGCTGCTTATATTTCCTTAGATGGTGGTAACTAAAATGAGTTAAAAAAAAAATAGCTATTGCTTCTTGGGCTTCTAGCCAAATGAAGGTACCTTGTGGATTTGGTGCTTGTTTAGATGAAGAATGGCATATATGTTAATAAAGAAGGCATTGTTCTTTTAATTAAATAATGCAAGAACTAAAGAAAGGCAGAGGTGTCAATGGAGAGTATAGTGCAGTCGGGTGGTCTTTCCTGGAAAAAAAGGCTCAAGTCTGGGACTGCAGATTGCTGGATTTTTACAAGGAAAGCAATATGTGTTCATTACCACACTCTGACATGTGTGCTAGTTCTGTTTTTCATAGATAACAGAATCTTCTTTCTCACATACCAATCATTGCATTGTGAAGACTACCAAACATTTGGAATAAATAAGTGAAACCTATCAAGCATCTAAATCTTTTGTAATCATGTTTTTTTTTTTTTTTTAATTTTTTAAATTTATTTCAGCATATTATGGGGGTACAGATGTTTCTGTTACATATGTTGCCCTTGCCCCCACCTCCCTCCCTAAGTCCGAGTTTCAAATATGTCCATCATTTGGGTGGTGCAC